>OZ004708.1:17399686-17506224 GCA_963924515.1 Vespertilio murinus | reverse complement strand
AATGGGGAGCGATGAGAGCTTCTTGGAGGAAGTGACATTTGAGCTGAACCTTTAAAGAATGGAAAGGATTTGAATAGGAAAAGGCAGGAGGCCTGTGCGGGCTGAAGCAAGAGCACGAGTGAGGCCCCAGTGCCTACAGCAAGCTTAGAAACATGTGAGAGGCAGCAGCATCTACACTAGAACCCGGTGAATGCACTGACTGTCTCATGTTGGTAGTCCCAGTATACATAAGTCAGATGTTTCCCTTCCTATTTTCCAACTCAGTGAGTTGGCAAACTTACCCTCCACTGTGTTTCTCCTCTATTAACTTAAACCACTGGTGGTTAGATCTAAAAGGTATGGTGAGTTCAGCTTGTATTGACCCTCTTAGACCAAGATGATGGTGTTCTAGAGCTCCAAGGTTACCCAAGATACCCATGAAGTGCCCTGTATACTCAGAGTTATGTGATTTTTTTTCCACCTTCGTCCTTACCGTTGTTCTTTTCCCTATACTATGTCCACACTGCGTTTCTGTTTATCAAGCTCATCAATCCTTTCCTCTGCCTGGTTAAGAGCATTTGTACTTTCATTTTGTCTGCCTGAAACTGTTTCCCTGGCCCTTTGCCTAGCCAGCTGCTTATTGTCATTTCTCAGCTCAAATGTTAATGCTACAGAGATGGTCTACCTGACCATCTTGTCTAAAAAGGCCATTCTATGCTATTTTCTTTTGTATTACTTTCAATATCCAATATGATTTTGTCGGTTTGTAATCATCTCTCTCCCCTCTCTAAAACCTAAGCTCCAAGACAATAGGGCCTTGTCTTGTTATCCAGTGTTATAGCCCCTGGTGTCAACTGCTGCCCAGCACACACTAAGTGCTCAGTTAGCATGTGTTAGATGGATGGGTGAGTAGATAGGTAGAAGATGGAGAGAAGAAAGAGAAAGCCCCCATCTGTAGAACTACACATCCCCAACGAGTATATGAGTTTTATTAGAGGTTCAAACCCACCTACCCAAAAAAAGGTTAGAAGAACATTAATTTAGTATAAACTCCACTGTTCAGATGGGGAAATGCAGTCCAGAAGGCCCAGGTTAGCTTGTTTGAACTCACTTTTCCAGAACCATAGCAGGCACTTGGAAGAGTTTTGCAGTAGAACTTAAGGTCTATCCATCTGTTTGTCCTTCCCTGGCTCCTGGTTTCATGTGTCAACCCACAAGATGGATATGATTTAAGTACCAGTGAGCCCAGCCTTCATTATTACTCATGTTTCAAAATAAGTGAACAAATCTAAGCAGGAGACATGGCTCCTCTTCTGTGTCTCCCTTTGCTGCCATTTTCCACCTGCGCCTCCAGGGCCAGGGTGAAAAAAGCCCAGGAAAGCTGAGATGAGTCTGAAGCCAAGTGAAATGCAAATCTGACCCATGACACACTGATTTAACCTCTTCGGTGCTGGCAAAGCCCTGGACCATCTGGTCCCCACCCACCTCCAGCTCTGTGCCACACCCCTCCTCCAGCCATAGTGGCCTTTCTGGAATTTGTTGAAAGTCCCCTCCTCTCTCATCTCACTGCCTTGGGTAAACTGGTCCTTCTACCTGCATATTGATACGAGGGGCTTAGCATCCTGACTGGCCTGTGCTAAGTGCTCAGTAAACACTGGCTGTAATCCTAGTTATGATAATTTATTCTATGGTTGGCCCCCTTATTACTCGCTCAAAATGCCCCTTTGACATATAATGTTCTGAACTTGTGTCAACTCTGTAATGACAGAAAGCACATCTGTCTCATGTCATCACGAATCCCAATTTTCTGGCAATGTTAGCTCCTGGTGCCCAATTACTAGTAATATTTGTTGAATTTAACAGATAACTGATAAGCTTTTTATCTAATCAATGGGAAGGAAGCCCTGGACACATCTGAGAATTCTAAATAACTGTGACCATGACATTGTGTAGAGGGGATGGGGACAACTTGCATCTATTATTCATTGTATGCCAGTATTAGATCTTAGATGCAAGAAAGTATCGTTGTTTGGAGGGAAGAGGCAGTTTTACTGTCCTCTGAGTGACAGAAATAAAGCACATTTGATGTCACAAGATTAGAATCAGATCAAGAATGTTATTCTCACCAATAAGGATAAAAGTATTCCAGGAGGGGGATAAGTGTCTAAAAGTCCTCCTAACCAACCCTACATGTTCTATCTCCCTCCCTCTAATGAACCCATCCTGTCACCTCATTATCCACTATTTACAAGGAGGGTGCCATTTCCAGGATCTGAGCCAGGAGCCTGGAGAAATATTTGTGTGAGAGACCTTAAATGAAGTGATAATAAAAAGGGAGTTGCTAATACCAGGAGTTCCCTCCCTGGAGAGAGCTGTCAGGGCAAGTGCCCAGGGCTGGGAGATTTATTGATACTAAGTGGATATTGCTTTAACTAGGGATGATTATCAAAGAGGTGTGAGTGAGCCAAGGATGGAACTGGACAGCCTGCATCTTGTAGTGTGGAGGTTGTCCTGCCCTCCCCCGTTTCCCTCCCTCCTACTTCCCAGGAGGGAAGTCCTGGCCTCCTTTTGTGACTTGCTCTGGTTTTTAGATGCATTCTGCTATAGAACCTCTTATAGGCAGAGACCTCAGCATCTGAAACTCTGGAAGGATTCACTGAATGTGCTGTGTCTTTTCTCTCTCTGCCAGTCTTCGCTGTCACAGTTCTTATACCAGGAATATGCTTTATGCACATGAACTGCCCTTTCCCCTTTCTTCTGGCTGATTCCTGCTCATCTTCTACTGTCAAAGCTAGCATACCCTCTTGGAGGCCTTCTCTGAGGTTACCAAATGCTGGGTTAGGCCTGAGCCCTGCACTCATCTCTCCCACAGAATTTACGCTGCAGTGTAGCTGCCTGATTAGCTGGCCCTCTCGCCCATGTCAAGGTGACAGTCCTGGAGATCATGGACCGCCTAGGTTGCCATTGCATATTTTATTTTTAAAACATATTTTTATTGATTGCAGAGAGAGAAGAAAGATAGAAACATCAAAGATAAGAGAGAATAATTGATCAGCTGCCTCCTGTATGCTCCCAACTGGAGATCACGCCTACAACCTGACATGTAATCAAAATGTGATCTCCTGGTTCATAGATGGATGCTCAACCACTGAGCCACGATGGGCTACCATTGCATCTTGACTGCCTAAGGAGTGGTAGATGTTGGATGTCATGTGATGGATGAATGGATGGGTGATTAGACAGATGGATGGACCAATAGAAGAACAGATGTGGTATATGTGCCCTTCATGATTCCCAGGGGCTGCATCGAGCACACCACTCAGTTTTATTCTGTTTTAGTATCCACAGTCCCTAACACAGTAACTAACACTTCTTTATCTAGCATTAGGGGAAGTGCAATCTCATGATGCACTCTATGAGATTTTCTAGAAACCGAAGCTGACCAATGTGCCAAGATTTTTCCTTCCAACACTGTGTAGGGAGAGGGATGGCACAGCACAGAGGTTAAGATCCCGGGCCTGTAGTCAGACAGTGGAGTTCAGATCTTGGCTTTGCCTTGTCCTACTCTTGGGCTTCACTTTCCCAATTTGTAACCTACCTCATAGGATGAACGGAGTTAATGTAAAGAAATGTGCTTGGCACTGTGTAAGTGCCCAAATGTCAGCTCTTAATTATTACTCTCAGAGGCATTCTATGCAGCACTGCGATCTTAAATGAAGGGTACCATGCTCAGGCTAGTCTGCACTGACTCAGCATCAGTGTGGGTCTGTGCAGAGTCCCGATGCAGCCTTTGAACGCTCCCATTTCTTCCCTCCTTCTTGTTGTACCTAACAATACAGTTTCTACCTCTAGCCCCCTTTATGATTTGCCGCTTCTCATCTACTGTCTGCTAGGTAACTAACTCACACAGTGGGTTAAGGGCTGTATCTTAAATAAAACTCAAGACTTTGAATGCACTTATATTTAGTGCTGGGATTCTGTTACAGTTGAATCCAAGAACTCACAGTCTTCCTCTGATTTCTGGGTTTGAAAATGAGCACTAGAAGCTGCTCTAAGTTTGACCAGCAAATAACTAAATTGCTGTCAATCAGTAAAAATTTTTCAATTAATTAGGCTAAAGTCAAGAATGTTGGAATCTGAAGAGACCTTAAATATTATGGCGTCCAAACCATCTTTTTATGTACAAGGTAACTGAGGCCCAGGGAGAGTGTGAGACTTGCTGGAGGTCACATAAGTATTGTGCTGTGTGTGAGAAAACCAAAAAGAGCGACCTCCAGACCTGCTGGCACCTAATCTGGTACTTTTCCTGCAAGACCCTGCTATCTCCTCACATTGAATACTTATTGTGACAGATTCAAAAAAATGACTTGCAACTATCAATTACATTTTCAACTTTTAATCAATGACTGCATTCTCCCAAAGCCTTGGGCCTACAGCCTCTCTCTCTCTTTCCCACTCCCTCCCATCCCACTCATGAAATGAAGGTTGTCAGACACTGAGCAATTCTGGGGACCAGAGTCCACTGAAATTAATCCAGGCCAGGCTTCTACCAGCCATGCTCTTTTAGGGAAGGATACTAAAATGTACCCATTTAGCTTTAGAGGAAGAATACAGAACAGTTTAAGGGAAGAGAGATTTGTGAAAAAGGAAAAATAGGGAGATAATTTGAGAGCAGAAAATCCTAGCCTCTGTGTGCCAAAGATTTTGCCACATCTATTCCCTTCTATTTCTGCCACCCATCTCATCCTTTCTTCCTCTCCTTATAAAGTTCTTGAAAGAAGTACTAGCCATAATGCCCCCAGAGGCCCAACTAAAGATGTGAAACCAGCCGGAACCGGTTTGGCTCAGTGGATAGAACGTCGGCCTGCGGACTGAAAGGTCCCAGATTAGAGTCTGGTCAAGGGCATGTACCTTGGTTGTAGGCACATCCCCAGTAGGGGGTGTGCAAGAGGCAGCTGATCGATGATTCTCTCTTATCGATGTTTCTAACTCTCTATCCCTCTCTCTTCCTCTCTGTGAAAAATCAATAAAATATATTCTAAAAAAATAAAAATAAAGATGTGAAACCAAGTAGGTGACATGAGGGAATAGAGCTGGAACATATGATTTTTAACCCACAGGATAATATCTCATTATAGCAAAGGGAGAGGACACCCTAAAATATTGTGGAGAACATATTATAATATTTTAACAGGGTTTATGTGGTTTCTATGTTCACTTCACCCTGTAAGATGGATTGTGCTTTTTGACAAATCTATATTTAACATGGGCAGAATAATATGCGATGGATGCTTGCTGGTAGAGAAATCCATATTTATGGAAATCATGATTCTGGCAATTATAATAGACATTTAATGACAGTGCCTATTGTCTGCTATGAGCAGATAATATGTCCTTATTAGGGTGAAAGAGAAAATAGTATAAATGTTGAAGGATAAACAGCTTCCTCAGAGGAAGGAGGTCCAAGGTGACCCAACAGTCCTCTGTTTGGGGCCCAGCTCCTCCTTATTCCTTATTATGAGTTATGTGACCCTCTCATCAAGCAATCAGCATTCATTCATTCAACAAATATTAAGCACCTACACCATGCCCCAGGCACTATCCTGGCTTTGGGAAAATTAACATTGACCCAAGCAGCCACAGGTATATGCAAGTAAAGAAAATGATTTAAAATAATAATCATTGTAAAATATGAGAAATAAGACATGTAATATTCACTGGGAGGTGGGGTAAAGGGGAAGGGAGAGTCATTATTTAGGATAAGGAAAGCCTGTTTCAGGAAGTGAGATATGAGCTGAGATACAGTTGCTGAAAAGGAGTGATGCTTAAAAAGAGATAAGGAAAGAGTATTGCAGGTAGAGGATGGCAGCATTACTGTAGTCTCCGGGGCAGAATGAGTTCAGAGCCCTAAGGAGCAGAATGAAGGCCAGGGTAGCTAGAGCATGGATTAAGATGTGCTGTGAGATAGGAGGGGTCAGAGGGGCAGGTCACTTAGGCTCTGTGTCATGGACACATACTTCACATGCTTGGGGAGTTGTCCTGTCTAAAATGAAAAACCTCAAAATGAGAAATTTTATATAAGGGAAGCAATGTGTGTTGTTTTGTTTAATTACAAAGATCCTTCTGGCTTCTGGATGGAGAATGTATTTCACTGATAAGAACAAATGCCATAAAGAGGACCACCTTCGCCGAAACTGGTTTGGCTCAGTGGTAGAGCGTTGGTCTGTGGACTGAGGGGTCCCGGGTTCGATTCCGGTCAAGGGCATGTACATTGGTTGCGGGCACATCCCCGGTGGGGGGTGTGCAAGAGGCAGCTGGTCGATGTTTCTCTCTCATTGACGTTTCTAGCTCTCTATCTCTCTCTCTTCCTCTCTGTGAAATATCAATAAAATATATTTATAAAAAAAAAAAAGAGGACCACCTTCAGCTACCAGGAGGACTGTGGGGTGGGTCAAGAGCAGGCATTCAATGAGATTCTGGTCTCAAACAGTGGTCAGTCCATGGCCTAGGTACCTTCATAGGTAGTGAATGCCCAGGCCTAAAAGTATGCAAGCAGATGTTAATGACCACTTTCCAGGTGTCCTTAAGTGGCATACTGGTTTCAGTGGAGGTTGGACAGATGACTTGTGTTGTTTAGTTGAGATCTTTAAGAAACAAATATAAAGGCCATTATCTCTAGGGACTGACTTTGAACTGAGACTCACAGGAGATAACTGGGTGCCATTGATTAATGGAATTCTTTAGTGCAGCATGACCCAAAGGTTCTTTAAAAACAAGTTAAAAGTATTCACCAACAAAGAGACCTAGGGAAAATATATTTGACAAAATTTGGGTTACATAGTTATTGTGTGGTATGAACCTCCAAGATGAGGATAAGGTGTAGAAACCCTTTTTTGTTGTTAAAGTGCATTTGTGGGATTAAGGTTTCATGGAACATATTTGGAAAATTCTTACGAAGCAATATTTGAGGCTCATGTTCAAAGCAATGTGGTACATATACAAGTAGGTAATGTGTTAAGAGAATGAAGGATCTAAAAACATTAACTTTTCATCTTTAAAAAAGTGATAATAACAAAGTCATGGGGGTTATGATGAGGACTCAATAAGCTAATATATGTGAAAAATTTTAAAAATTACTCTAAAGATTAATTAAAGTAATTAATCTTTGATGAGAAGACTCATCTTATTCACCGTTCATAATGGAAGGGTAATTTTTAGGTATAGAGGATGGCATTGGGAGTGGTCACCTAACTGGGTAAAGACTATGAACCCTCACCCAATACCATATATTAAAATAAAGTTTAACAACAGAATGATGATTATCAGAGGGCAAATACAGTGGTGGGAGGGCAAAATGGGTAAAAGGGTCAAATATATGGTAATGGAAGAAAACTAGACTTCTGGTGGGGAGCAGAGGTGTCAAGGTGTCAAATTATAATGCTGTACATGTGAAAAGTATATAATGATATTCACCAATGTTACTCAATAAATTTAATTTAAAAAGAAGAAATTTAAAAAATCAGAACAAACTTATATATTTGGTTAAAAAATGAGTCTGTAATATTAGTTTCCTGGAAGGGCTTAATTTAATATAGACATCTAAGAATCAGCTCTTCAACTTTACCAGCAACACAAGGCTGAGTTTCTCAATCTCAGAATTGATAGTGGCATTTTTCTATTGGTCAACCCTGCCTTTCATGTTTCCTTATTCTCTGTAGCTCTCAACTCCAGTTTTAGCTCCATATTATTTGAATGTGTAATATTTGCTTGGAGTGTTTCTTATTTTCTAGTGAGCTTATTAATCATAAAAAATGTTTAATTAATTAAACTTCTATTTGAAAAAATAAATAAATAAAGCTCAGTCGCCCACTGACCTGGATTTTGGCCTTATGGCCTCTTTTTTTGTATTGTATTAGTAACTAGCACTGTCACCAACACAAACCAGAATTGGTAACTGCACTGAGATCTTACAGAATGGCTCCTATGGGGATGTTCACACACAGAGATAAACTATTACTATGGTTGATACACAAGGGGGCCTGGAAAATCAGCTAGCAGGATGTACAAATACAAAATGAATATCAGCAGAGAAATGAATACCAAAAGCCAAGGATAGACTGGGAAAACCTTAAACATGAATCAGCAGTGAGTTGGCAGACCTCTTTCTTCCTGTAGAATCTTTTTACCCTTTGCCTTAAAGTGATGGGCAGAATAATGGAAAAATCACTGGATTGAGGTCAAGATATCACATGTCTTGGGTGTGCATTAAGTTTCTGATCTCTGGTTTTCCTCTTTAAAAGATGACCAGTCATCCCTTTCCTATCTCAAGAAGGTTGTTAAAGACATGAAATGAGAGAACACATGAAAATATTTTGCATACATTTATAACTAATATCCATGACAACATCTGGCATGGAACTGGCACTTAAACATTGAATTAGATAGATAGGTGTTTCGGTGCATAGTTGGATAGATTGATAGGTTGAAAGGATGAATAGACAGATTGGTTGGTTGAACAGGCTAGATGATGGATGGCTAGGTGATGGGTTGTATGAATGGACTAGTGGATAGGTTTGTTTTAAAGCCACTTAATAGCTTGTTTGCAACATCTTCTATCCATTAATATTTCTCTTCTCTTCCAGTCTGTTCCCAGTTCTCCAAAGGAGTCTATGCCATCTTTGGGTTTTATGAACGGAGGACCGTCAACATGCTGACCTCCTTCTGCGGGGCCCTTCATGTCTGCTTTATTACACCGAGCTTTCCTGTTGACACATCCAACCAGTTTGTCCTTCAGCTGCGCCCCGAACTGCAGGATGCCCTCATCAGTATTATCGACCATTACAAGTGGCAGAAATTTGTCTACATTTATGATGCTGACCGGGGTAAGCCAAGGACTGGAAGAGGCATACTGTTGAAAGCTGGAGAGAAAACTACCAGCAGAAAGAAAAATGATGCCTTTTGCCTCCTCAAAGAGCATGGGGAGATGATTCAGAAATGTTTTATTTCTATGGACTGATTTTTTGGTGGCTAATCTCTAACTCGTAGTGTGAAAAACACATCCTTTGAGAGAGTAATCCCCTTAAAGCACCTTGTTTCTCTACAGCTCACCAGCTTCCATGGCTCCTGAGTCCACACTTAAAGACCAAGGACCTCAACTAAATGGCTTATGGCTTACAACAAGGTTGTTAGGAGCATAAACACTGGAGTCAGACAGACCTGAATTGAATTCAGTGTTCTCTTCTCTCCAATTGTTTGACTTTGGGCAAGCACTCTGCCTCAGTTTAACCATTCATGTAATGGGAATAAAATTATCTATGCCTTCATTTCCTCATCTCTGTAATGAAGATAAAACCAATCTCTACCTCATAAAGTTGTGGTGATTGAGTGAGAAAATGACTACACAGTGCTTATCAGTGTCTGGAACATAAGAGATACTCAAAGTCCTCTATATAAATTAGCTGCTGTCATCATCACCATCATTACCATCATCATCATTACCCACCCTCCCAGGTCTTGCTAATCTGCCTCCACCTAAATTTTGAATTTTACATCACAGTCTCCTAATGTTTGCCATATTGTTTTCTTCTCCGCTTCTTTACTCATGCTGTTCCCACTTTCTGGAATGTATTTCCCTTCTCAAATATACATATGTAATCCTTCCTCTCTTTTATAACCTGCTCAAACACCACTTTATCTAGTTCCTGATCCTTAAGTGGAAACTCTTCTCTTTTTTCTAACTTCAGTATATAGTATAGTCCTACCTTCCCTTTGTATACTCAATAATCCTACAAGAATTTAGTTAATATTGGTGTAAATAAATAAGTGGATTATGTAAAATCTGGAAACTGAGACAGAGAAGTTCTTTTCCTGAGCCAAAAGGATTTTTTTATAGGAGGTTGCCTATAGGGAGTCTTAGAAGACATTTGAGCTTTTAAAATGATTTTTCAAGAAGAGTTAGGCAGGCGTTATTCAGATGAGAATCAGAAGCACTCTATTTTCTTGGGTTTTTCTCCCCTCTTCTTAGTTTAATGATTTTTCTTCTCAGACAACAGCCATTGTGAGGATCACCTGCATAAGGGCTATTTCAGTACAGATTTTCAACGTGATAAAACTTGAAACATGGAAGTGACAAAGCCAGAAAAATTTAACTTTAATTACAGAGGATCATTTCTGGGGTCAGTCGAAGGACCCAAGCTCTTACAAGGGCTTCCTCTATCTCAGAACTCTGACCTCGGAGCTCTACCATTTGCTAACTGTATGACCTTGGTCAAAGAACTAAATTTCTCTGAGACTCGATTTCCACATTTATGAAACAGAGATAATAATGGTAACTACCTCTCAGGATTAAAGGAATTGGAGGCAGGAAAGCCGGAAAAACAATGCCAGACACACAGTAAACTTTTAGCACTATACCAAACAACTTGTACTAAAAAAAGAAACAAAGATAGGAATGCATAACACTATTAATCTAAAAATGATGCCTAAGGCCAGGCACCATAATGGTCACTGTGGGAGGGATTAGCAGTATTACTGGGAGACAGAAATAATATATGTACGAAAGATTGATTAATAATGCAAGAGAGAAATACCATCTGACACAGATAGAATAAGAACCTTCCCCACCCTTCCAAAGATGCCGTGTCCTAATTCCTGGAACCTGAGAATATGTTTTATTAAATGGCAAAAGTATTAAGGTTACAGATGGGATTAAGTTTGCTAATTTACTGACCTTAAAATAGAGGGATTATCCTGGATTGTTTGTTTGGGCCCAATGTAATCACAAGGGTCCTTAAATGTGGAATGGAAGTTGGAGGCAGAAAAGGAAGAGTCAGAGTGTGGTGTGAAAAAGACTTGACTAGTCACTGCTGGTTTAGAAGACAGAAGGAGCCAAAAGCCAAGAAATACAGGCATTCTCTAGTTGCTGAAAAGCCAAGAAAATTTTCTCCCCTAAAATCTCTAGAAAGCAACACAGCCCCCTTGACACCTTGATTTTAGTCCAGGAAGATATATTTCAAACATCAGACTTCGAGTAGTGTGAGTTGATAAATGTGTGTCGCTTTAAGCATTAAGTTTGTGGTAATTTGTTATAGCAGCAGCAGGACACTAATACACCATCTATGTCTCAAAGATGAAACAAAAGCAGCATTGAGTAATGGGCTCTTCTATCATTTAGTTACAAATTAGAAGGCACTAGTTGAATTCAGTACACATTGAATACTGACTATGTGAGAGGCAAAGTATTAGGTACTGAGATATACTGAACTTCATGAATGTGATTGACAGTTATTAGATGCTGTTTAGATAGCAGGCTGGCACATTTGATAAACAGTATTAAATGCCTGAGTATTCTAATTGCCACGTTTCTGTCTTACTCACCCGACCTCTAGGTTTGTCCGTCCTGCAGAAAGTCCTGGACACAGCTGCCGAAAAGAACTGGCAGGTGACAGCAGTCAACATTTTGACAACAACAGAAGAGGGATACCGGATGCTCTTTCAGGACCTGGAGAAGAAAAAGGAGCGGCTGGTGGTGGTGGACTGTGAATCAGAACGCCTCAATGCTATCTTGGGCCAGGTAGTGAACACCGCAAAGGGTCAGGATAGGTGTGGGAGGGGGTTCAAGAGGGACCTCAATGACCTTTGCCTAGGGTATTACAAGGAGAGTTCTTAACTAGATAAGCCCAGATGCCTCTCTTCTCCCATCCTGTAATTCATAAATTTTAATTGTGAAATTTTATGAAATAGCATAAACAACAGGAGCCTTGACATAAGGCTTCAAATGGTTCTCAGATCAGCTGAGCAAAAACGGACTTCCAGTGTTTCCCTTTGTTTTTAAAAAGAAAATTACATTGCAATTTAGTGTTTGCAAAGGGCTATCACATTTAGAAACGCAGCCTATAGAGCCAGGTTCCTGAGTTCAGCTCTGGGCTCTGTCACTCACTGGTCCAACACTTGGCATCTCATTCATTTGACCCACTGACCTATATTAAGAGTCTCAGGAGGCAGCTGGCAAACACCTCCTTTTCACTGTTTCCTTGAACACTCTCCTGTGTCTGAAAAGTCATTTGACTGTACATTCTATGAAAGGGCACTGTAACCTCAATAGTTTTCAGCCAGGCCTCCAAGCCATGATTCTTCCAGTTCTCAAAACTAAAGCATGTGCCCATCATAGAAGGAGCAGGTCTTTGTGTATGTTACAGTCTTTTTAAATTACATGTGTGTATTCAGATTTGCTTGCAGGGAAGTATATTTTGCAATCATTTTTGAACTTTGCTATGTAATAAAAGATGGTAGCTTTAGGTATGTTACGACATGACAAAACATGTTAATGGCCCTTACAACCTCTGCAGCCTCTCAACACACCAGCTCAGCAATCACTCAGAGGTCTCAGAAATGGAATGGGAGAAATTTTGAAAGTCAGTGATTCTTAAGGTATTAACTCTGTGTTCCACTTTTACAAAGTGTGGGTCTGGCCTCTCCTCCAGGAAAGAGAAACCAGCAAAAAAAAAAAAAAAAAAAAAGGTTTTCATTGAGAAGGGAGTTCTCTGGTCTGGAGTCAAGAGGATTTGAATTTCAGTTAAATGAAGTCTAGGGTAATGGTTAAGGGAAGAGACCCAGGAGCTAGAGTGGCTGAGGTTCCAACCGCAGCTCTAGTATTTACTAGCTCTGTGACATTGAGTCAATTTTTTAATCTTTCTACATCTCGGGCTCCTGATCTGTAAAATGGGTACACTAATAACAGCTTCCCTTTGGAATCTCCTGTGAGTGTTAAAAGGCTCTTTTCATGAAAAGCACTCAGAAGAGAAAATGATATATGTAAGCATTGCCTATCTTTGCTATTCATACTGCCAACTAGTACTGTCTTCCTGAGTCACTCCCTTTTTAGGAATAAGTGTCCTCATCTGTAAAATAGGAATGAAAGCCCTTTTCCTACAAAGCTGATAGCACATTAGATAAAATAGAGGTGGATAAAGTGCTGAATGATAATTAGGATTCTTAGTAGACTGACGACTTGTCCTATATCATCCCATAGTAGAGATAACAGTCAGTGCTACTATTTCTGAGTGTTTACCAGACACTATGCCAGACCATTCCATGTATGGTCTTACTTCATCCTCAAACCAACTCTATAAAACAGCTTCTATCAATTCCTCTCTTTTATAAATGAAGAAACAATGGATGATGCTTACCTAAGAACTCACAGCTAACATATAAGAAAATCAGGAACTGAAACCTAGCTTGTTCTGCCTACAAGGCTCACTCTCTTAAAAATGCATCTTTTTAGCTCCTAGCTCCTTTGCCAAAGAACAAACTTGTATTTTGTAAGAATGTGACTTGTTAGTACGGGTATTCCAGATTATATAGTATGCTAACTTTCAAAATTGTTGAATTCTTCTATTATGGAAAGTAAGAACGAATAGCTGAAAGGATCTTACAATACTTGATTTATCATCTGCACTCAACTATTTCCAGGTAGGATGACTAATGGTCAAATTGGGTGAATGATTTGCCATGAGTTCAGACAACTAGTTACTGACAATGATGAGTCTAGAATGTACATCTCCTGACATGCAGTCTGATATCTGGCATCATCCTAAACTATCAAAGCATGCAGCAACTGAGATATTTTTGGTCTAATTTAAGTGTTCTCCCTAAGGAGGGAGATGGTGATTCCAAATTCTAAATAGAATATCAATTGCCTGTTCTGTCTCCAGCCCTCAAACCAAAATATAAGTCAATGAGGGCAGGGATTTTTGTTTTGTTTTGCTTTTTTCCCTTGGTATATCCACTTAGTGCAATGGCCAGCAAACCGTGGCTCTCAAGCCACATGTGGCTCTCTGGCCCCTTGAATGTGGCTCTTCCACAAAATACCACGTACAGGAGCACACGTACAATGCGACTGAAACTTCACAGCACATGCGTAGAAGTCGGTTTTCGGCACTCAAAAGAAATTTCAATCATTGTACTGAGGATATTTGGCTCTATTGACTAATGAGTTTTCCGAGCACTGCACTAGTGCTTAGCCCTAGTAGGCATTCCATAAATGTTTTTTTAGTGAATGAATAGGGAATTAATGAAGCCTCAAAAATCCCAAATATGAGATGGGTCTGGCTATCTATGGGTTTCCATTCACTGGATAAGAGCCTTTAAGCTAGAGAGAAGACAGAGCATAGAGAAGCCCAGAGGGCATGTGAAGGTGGAAGTTCATAGAATGGCTTAGCAGCTGTGGAAGATGCTGAATGACTACTGGGAAACAGTGACAAGAGGATGAACACAAGGTTACGACTATCCTTGGAAAGCATTCTAAAATGTTTCTAGTTTTTGTAAACAGTGGAAAACAGTGAAGGCTTATGATCAGGGAGCAGGATCATTAGAATATAATACTTCATCAATATATGACACCAATTCATATAATACAGTCATTAAGTTCAGAATGAGTTAGAGGTAAAAGAGACCAGGGCCAGGCCAACCATCGCATCACCCTGTTATATTGTCTTCATAGTGCTTCTCACCTACTGAAATGTTGTTCATTTATCTGTTTATATATTTACCATCTGGCTCAGTAAGGGCATGGGGACCTTGTCCATAGCACAGTGCTTGGCATACAGTTCATGTTCAATAAAAATTTGCTAATTGGATTCATTAATCATAGAAGGTTTTACAGAGTAGTTGAGCTTAGAACTCAGCCATAAAGGTTATGAATAATAAGAGAGAAAGGAAACGGCATTCTAGACACTAAGATTGTGAATTCATCCAGTGGAAATGAAATTGAAGGAATGAGGTCAGTGAAGTAATGTTCCCAAGTGAAATTATAAATTATCTTTGTAACAACTTTCTTAGTTCATAATCCTGTGAGCATTTCATTCTTCATCTGTTTAGTACTGGTCTCCTCCCAATAAACTGTGACTTCCTGGAAGGCAAGCTCCACTTTTCACAAAATCCCCAGCATGATTCTTGGTCCATAGTAAGCACTTAGATGTTTGTGAAGGGAATGTAGAAGATGAAACACTGGGTAAGTAGAAGAGTAAATGGGTTAAAAGGTTATTAGGTTGAACCTATGAAATTGATACTTTTTATTGGCCACAAGTCATCAATTATCTGCTAGTTTCCTATGTTTCAAACTGTAATTTTATCTTGTGGAGATTATAGTTATCCATTGCCTGAGTGTAGTGTGTTTTGAAATATCTTATGTCTTTTATTTGCTGATTTGAGTCTATTAGGATCTGAATAGGTTTTTGATATAGGTATCTCTTTGTTGACAGGGCTGCAAACCATTTGACAAGAAGATGAAAAAGTAATGAAGAATTATTAATAAAATCATCATCCCAATAGTATTTGAGTTCTGTGGTCTAGTATTTCAAAATCTAACCACTGTTTTTAAGACACTCATTGTGTGCAGTAGCATTTAATTATTCCCTACATAAAAACTATGTGAGATGCTATGCATATACATCCAATTAAGTAGATGTCTGAAAGTGGATTTTAATAACCTTGAAAATTTATTCAGTTAGAGAAGAAGCCCAAATAGTTCTCATATGTTTTATGCCTCCTTGCCACAGAGCACGGGGGGAGGCACTAAGCAGGATGTGCTAACCCCAATTTGATTTTTTTTTTAAAAAAAAGGTATAATTTAAAGGCGGAGTTAGGGCTCAATCAAGGCCTGCAGTCCTAGCTATTCCTGGATGGTACTTCTGACTACCCAACCAAGCCTCTGGGTAGTTCTTTCCACAAATAATTTTCCTGCCCACAACTGTCTTCACATTCAGGATAGAGGGATGTTTGAGGACCCTGGTTCTTAATAATTAACCAGAATCAGGCATCCTTTGGAGGCTCACCAGAGTCAGGTCCCTGTCTTGATATTGCCACCAGACTTCTGTGGGAATTGGGAAAATCACTTTCCTTCCCGCACATACCATCTGTACAGTGAGGGCTTGGACCAGATGATTCTGACATTCCCTTTCAGCTTCTGGGTTGAGTATCCCATTAATGTCTGAGTCCTGAGCTGGTTTAGAAAACACAAAATTCAGGGAAAGAAGGAACTGTACATGAATATGGTTCATGCAAGGATTTAAAGGTCAAAAGCTGGGATGGAATCATCCATTTACTCATCTACATACTCATTCATTCATCTGTCCATCCAAGCAGCATATATTATAACAGTGACAGGGAATTCGACACAACATATGATTCCCAGCAGGAAAGTCTCCATGCAGGGGAAAGATTTAGAAAGAAGAGAAGTAGCCCAGTTCATGTGGCTCAATGGCTGAGCATTAGCCCATAAACCAAGAGGCAACAGTTTGATTCCCAGCCAGGGCACATGCCCAGGTTATGGGCTCAATCCCCAGTAGGAGGTATGCAGGAGACAGCTGATTGATGTTTTACTTTTACTCATCATTCTCCTCTCTCTCTCTCTCTCTCTTTCTCTCTCTCTCTCTCTCTCTCTTCTCTCATCAATAAAAATATTTTTTAAAGAGTACTAAAAGAAATAGAAAAAGAAAGGAGAGAAGTGAAGATTTCAGCTGAGTCCTTGTGGTTACAAAATTCTATTCTATCCCTGGAATCAGACAAAACTGATTTCAAATCCTGTGTCTGCCACTTAATAGCTGGGTCACCTCTTATTTAACCTCTCTGTGCCTCTCTTCCTCATCTGTAAAATGAGGATCTCCAATGGCACCATCATGGATGATTGCAATATTGTGGTTGGAGTACTTAGAATAAAGCAGAGATCACCTTAAATACTCAATTAATGTTAGTTCCTATTATTGTTGCTGTTGTGGCTTTCATTGCTAATATGACTAATGAACCCCTTCCCTTGCATTTTTTTAGATTATAAAGCTAGAGAAGAATGGCATCGGCTACCACTACATCCTTGCAAATCTGGTGAGTAGAGCACACTGCAGGCACTCAGCTAATGGTGTTCCCATATTTGGGCCCCCAGATTTCTTCCAGGGTCCCTGGCTGGTGGGAACTGCATGGGTGAAAAGGGCAATTTGGAGATGCAATGCTCAGTCCAGTCAGTATCAAGTTTACCTTTTTCCCTCCATATCCCTGTTTGTCAAAACACATCACTGTTGGCAAACTTCTAAACTCTGAAGCAGCTTCATCAGTCATCTCAATTCTAGCTCTAAGTGACTGCCTCTTGGCAATAAGACAAAATCACCACAAATGATAAATTTATAGTTTATAAATATAAACATTTAAACCATAATTATACTAATTCAGCTGGATCTTTACCCAGAAACATTTCCCTAACATGAACAATATCAGACTGTGGGACCTCAAAAGGAGGGTGGGGATAAAAGGAAGAGATCAACCAAAGGACTCATGTGTATATATATGAGCCTAACCACTGGTCAAGGATAAGAGAGAGGGGTAGGGCTGAGTGGGGGGAGGGGGGAGAGGAAAATGGAGGGGGGGTGAGGACAAATATGTGTTACCTTAATCAATAAGGAAATGAAAAAAAACCATATTGCCAAACGGGTTTGGCTCAGTGGATAGAGCATTGGCCTGGGAACTGAAAGGTCCCGGGTTCAATTCCGGTCAAGGGCATGTACCTTGGTTGCAGGCACATCCTCAGTAGGGGTGTGCACGAGGCAGCTGATTGATGATTCTCTCTCATCAATGTTTCTAACTCTCTGTCCCTCTTTCTCTCTGTAAAAATTCAATAAAATATATATTTTTAAAATAAAAAAACATATTATTTCAATTTAATTTTTATTCACCTTTCTATGTGGCATAGATATTTTCTTTTAAAATTTGTTTTATTTTTTAATGTATTGCATGCCTTTTTATGGGATGCAATTATTTTTCAAGCTATGAAGGTTTGATTCATCAAATAATTTTTTGTTCATATTAAATTTTATCTAGTAATATGTGCCATTTTGAGTTTGTTTTTGTGGCCATTATTTCTAGCAATTCTATTTCTCCTGGGTCATATTTTGCCTATCTAGCTTCTTTATCATAAAGTGTGATTCTTCCAGCTGTTTTTATCCCCAAAGCTACACGGACTTTCATTTTGCCTTTAGTACATTTTTCAAGTCCTTTATTGTGATCTAATTTATATTGCATGCAATTGGTTCATTTAAAGTGTACATTTTAATGGTGCTTTATATATTTATAGAATTGTGAAACCATCAACACAATCTTATTTTAAAAAATTTTCATCCTCCCAAAAAGAAATGGAATAACCAGTAGCTGTCACTTTCACTGCATTCCACATTCTCCCAGCCCCAATCAACCATTAATCTACCTTCTAGCTCTATCATTTGTCTACTCTGGACATTGCATGTAAATGGAATCACACAATACATGGTCTTTTGTGACTGGCTTCTGTCATCTAGCATAGTGTTTCAAGGTTTATCCATATTGTAGCATGTACCCCTTTATTCCTTTTACTGCCAAATAATATTCCATTATATGTATATTTGTACATTTTATCTATTCATTGATTGATGGATATTAGAGTTGTTTCACTTTTTTACTATTAGAAATAATGCAGCTATAAATAGTTGTGTACAAATTTTTCTTTTGAATATATATCTAGGCGTGGAACTGCTGGATTATAATATGGTAACTATGTTTAAGATTTTGAGGAACTCAGAATTGTTTTTCCAAAGTGGTTGCATCTTCCATCAAATCAATAACAAATTTTATACTGATTAAAATATTTTAATTAATAACAAATTTTTCCCTATAACAACTTGAACAATGGTCAGTTTTCCATATTGGTAGCTTTTTCTACAAAACTTTGCTTCTTATTCTGGCTTGTCTTTGCAATTTTCTGTATTTCTATTAAGATGTGATTTTTAGCTTTTAATCTATAATGATTCTAGCACATTCAGTTTTAGCTATGTTATTTTGTGTTGGTTATTTCTATGAGTAACTTTAATATTTATGGAACAAAATCATTGATAGTTCTACTTGTTTTGTGTTTTTTAATCTTTATTGTTGAACTCTACTTATTTTTGGAATAAAAGTCATTAGTAGAAAAAAAGCATAGTATATGGGTGTATATAGTATGTTAAGGTCAAAATGCAGGAGCTAAAAATAAGATCAAAACATCTTGCCTAAAAGTTGTCATTCTTTCTGGCCTGTTCTCCATCCTTATATCCCTGCCTAACCCTTCTTTCCCCTATGATTGATCCTTGCCTTGGCTGTCCCAAGATTTCAGGCTCAGGACTGGAAATCAGAAGGGCTTATTGAAATATGTTCATTTAGAGTCCCAAGGGTGGGGAACATCTGGCCCGTGGGCCATATAAGGCGTAGAAAATAATTTGGTCTGGCCCTGCCAAGGCATTAGGGGTGAATTAATTAAATGTTGACTAAATATAACAAACTAATTTTTAATCTGATGATTTTGTATGGCCAGTGAATAAAACTTTAAGTACACAAATGACCCTTGGCAGAAAAAAAAAAGGTTCCCCACCCCTGAATTTTTACCCTGCTGTTAATGGTAATATGTTAGTTTTCTCAGGAATGTTTGTATTTTAAATGGAAAGCAGCTGTCCAGAGACTTTTAGGGAGCCAAGAGTCCAACCATTAAAAAAAATTTTTTTGCAAGGATAAAAATGTTGACTTTGTAATAAAGAAAACCCTTGATGTTCCTCAAATCCAGGATTCTCAGTGCTAGAAAGGACTTTGAAAGTCAATTCACTTAAGTCTCATTTGCTTGTAGGAAAATAGAATCAGCAAGGTGGTGTGACTTGCCCAAGGTCACACAGCAAGTGAGTGGTAGAGCCAGGCCTAGCATCACAGTGAGCAAGCAACACCAAGTGCCTTCCCCACTACTCCAGGGCACCTCTGAGTCCAAACCATGTGGGCACCCTGCTGCTCGAGAATACAAAGAACGAGAGTGGGGGCATAGATAATCACCTCTCCAGGGTAAGCCAGAAGTCACACATCTTTCAGAACCACTGAAAGACCCAGGTAATTACATCGCCAGCCTCCATCTGTTGCCAAGTGACCCCTTGGTCACAGCATCACCAAGTCAGTACCTTGGTTTTCTGTGTTCTTCTGATCTGCATTCTTCTCTTCTGACCTAATGAGCTCTCAAATTCTTACAACTGCTAGCTAATAGGATGCAAATTGCATATACCATCCAAATACAAGGGACTTGCATGTTCCAATAGATTAGTTGATAATTAGGCTTCAAATTACTAATTAATTCAGTTTGAAACATAGTCAACTATGTGGTGTATGCTTCTCTTCCCCCTTCAGAGGAATAACGAAATTCATCAGATGATAATTTTTAGAAATTCAGCCACATCATTAGCCTGCGGCTGCAGGGAACTGACCCCCTCCTTGAGAGTGTTTCTGATTAGGGTGTAATTATAGAGTAAGAAATCAGGGAAGCTTTGGAAAGGTTGAACAAAAGAAAGGAGCTTCACTTTTTATTTTGCAGTTTTTTATGAACCTGTCAAAATGCACTGGCTTTAAGATAGCCAGCAGCCTTCTTATAACAGATCACTTTGAAGCGACCCAAATAAACAGATCTGGAGGGGCTGCTGGAAGACATGTTGGAGGGAGGCTAAAGGTCTGAGAGGGGATCTCCAGGGACAGGGAGTCAAACAGGGAGCCAAAACCCTGCTTATTGTTCCACCACCACCCTTAGCTGCCTTTGTGATCTTGGGCATTTCTCCAGCCCTCCTTTTCCTCATCTGTCAATTGGGAATTACAGCTCCTGCTCTAACTGCTCCTAGTGTCATTGGGGAGACCAAATATATTGCTAAATGACACCATGCTTTGAAAAATTGAAAGTGTTCTCATAGGTGGGAAATACTTTTTTCATATACTAAATGTACCCAACTTTACATCACATTAGTGTGTTTGTATTTATATGATTATATGAGGCCTGTTGCACAAAGATTCGTATAAGAATAGGCCTTCCTTCCCCTGAATGCCAGCACTAGTTTTCCTCTGGCACCTGGGACCCAGACCTTCACTCCAGCCACTGCCTTGGCTCTGGTCAGTCTTTGCTCTGGCTGGAGCTGAGCGCCATTCCTATAGCCATTCCTGTAGCTCTCTCTGCCTCTTCCTTTCCCCCTCATAGCAGGTGTCTTCCTGCCTTGCCCAGCCTGTCCATGCCTGCATATGCCAATTAACCCACCATCTTTGTTGGGTTAATTTGCATACTCACTCCTGATTGGCTGGTGGGCATCACATAGGTATGGCCAATTTGCATATTTCTCTTTTATTAGTGTAGATATGTGTATTCAGATTTTATATGATAGGATAGATCTATATTTATATTTCCATAGCATGGGTATGTCCATAAAGTGAACTTAAACCATGCAAAACTTGACAAGCTAGGCCATTATTGCTTAAAGAAGCCTCTGGACCCTGGAGCCCACTAGAGGGCCAAGCTCTCCAGGCTGGCTCTCAGTCCTCCTCCAAACCTCAGGACAGACTCTGTGTTCACTCCCTGCTCTGAGATTGTGGTCAAAACAGACATCTGCCAGACTTCCCGAGTTATAGCATTTACTAGCGTGATGCATCAGCATCAAATCTTAGACCAAACTGGGATATCTCAAAACAGAGGACCTGTAGGCCCCAACAATGCATCTGCAGAGCCAGTATGAAAAACAGCAAGCTAACAGTTAAATCCATTGATGTCACTAGGGCTGCAAACATGAGTACTCAAATCATTGGAGAAATGACCAGATTATTAATACAAAGTTTATAAAGTGACAAAGATGGGCTTCTCCCCTTGGTCTATCAAACTCCACAGTCCAAGTGTTTGCCACTGTTCCATGTGACTTCTGAGCATGGGGAATAGGAAGCAGGAACGGAAGTGGTGGCCTAAGTTTAAATCTTGCCTATGGTTGCAGCAATTGACCTGGAATTCCTGTTGGATAACTGTTCTATTATATGTGGATGGCATTTTATTATAATTATAGTGTGTAAGGTAGCTGAAGGAGATATGGTGAGGTCAGGCCATCTTGATCTTACTGGGATATTTTTGAGTTGGTGGCTTTGCTCAAAAGCTGTTCATCCAAGGCTCCAGCTCCATGCTGCTGCCCTTCTGCTGCGTTAGTCCTAAGAGAAACTGTTATTTAGTCTACTTGCTCCCTTAAGGTTAGAAGTCTGTTTATGCCTTCTGTAAGGCTGAGCATGCCCACTTTCTTCTGAGCCTCTCTTCCCACCATCTCAGTACCATGCAGTCACGTTTAGTTTCTGCAGCCTCTGGTTAAATGGTACAATAGTTGGGAAAGGTGGCTCTGTGTTGAAACAGATCTGAATTTAAATTCTGGTTTTATACTTATTAGCTATGTGACATTAGGCAAGGTACCTCGCCTCTATATTTTATCCTAAATCTCTAGACTGAGAGAAATTGGTTTGTGAGTCCTGAGTGGCTTTTGCAATGTTTGTCAACAGTGGACACCTGTATGTGAAAGAGGGGGTGTCTGTGTGTTTGTAGATACCCACTTGTATAGGTACCTACTTCCCTGGTTTCAAATGTACTTGGATAAGTTAACACTCATGCTTTTTTCTAAGACAGATGGTCCTTTAGCTGATGTAAGTACAGCTACATGTCTTATTGACTAAATAGAAACCAGATCAGCCTGTGTGTTACCAGGGATTATAGAGTGTGAGGACACATTAAAGGTTCAGTTGATTAAAGTGAATAAAATAGGAAATGTGAGGACCATGATGCAGAAAAATGATTATTTGAGGACATAACTAAGTCTTCAGCCCAGGAATGTCCCATGAATTCACATGTATCCATATTCATATGCACATACCTATGTGACCACAGAATTGTAGATCCAAGCTGGAAGAGCCCTTGAGAGAGAAATGAACTGGCTCAGAAGTTTCCAGACTTTTTAGTTTAAAGCTCCAATTTCAAATAGAGTCTTGGTGAGATCCCCAGTATGTGAAACAGATAAAAAGCAGAGTTGCTTTGGTAGAAGATGGAGGATGGGGATCTGGTTCCTTATCCTTCTGCCTTCCCCCAACCCAACGTGGTAACTTCTACCATGCCTGCAACCAGAATAGAGTTGGAAAGATGACTGATCCTGCCTAGGTCCTTATTTTTCAGATCAATACACCAGGGCCTGGAGAGGATGAGACCATTGCCCAAGGGTGAATAGTTCATGAGGTTCAAAGACGGGGCTGAATTTAGGTAGCTGCCCTTACAACTGTTTTCCTGACACCTCTTATTTATGACCTATTTCAGAATATACTACACTCACACACACAAAGTCAATCAAAGACCTCTTTTCATCTTTGGTTTGGCTCAGCGGATAGAGTGGCAGCCTGCAGACTCAAGGGTACCAGGTTTGATTCTGGCCAAGGGCACAGGCCCAGGTTGCAGGCTCAGTCCCCAGTGTGGAGCATGCAGAAGGCACCCAATTAATGATTATCTCTCATCATTGACATTTAGATCTCTCTCCCCCTCTTCTTCTCTGAAATCATATATATATATACTTCTTTTGTCCACAAGACAAAGCCTGAGAGACTGAGAATTGACAGGATGGAAGCTTAAGAGAAAATCATGAAAAGGGCAAGAAAAGACATGTGTTAGCTATTCCTTCATTCTTCAGCATGAAGTTAGCAATTGGCCTGCTCCAGGCACTGTGTTGTAGACACCCTGAGGACCAAGGCCCCTGCCCTCTCAGCTCACAGTCTCCCACGGCAGATGAGAGGGCCTAGCGCAGTCTCAGAGAGAAAGCTGGAGAGGCCTCTGAGTGATGGATGTAAAGAGCATACATTAAAGAAGCTGGGGACAAACGTTCTGGTCTCCCAGAAACCTGCTAATTCCTTCTTAGTCTAAAGCTGAAGGGCATTCCAAGTGCTTCACTACAGAACAGAAGCTAAATGAATCGGATTTATTGGACTAGTGGTCAGGAAGCAGAATGTACAGTGGTTGGAAAACCAGTAGTCTTGTCACTGGCTCTATGTGATTTCTGCCCTCCTCTAGTTGTGTTATGTTGGGCAGACATTTCTCCATTCATTTAAGCCTTAGATTTCAAATTTGAAAAATGGGAATAATGATAGTATCCACTTCAAAAAATTGTTATGGGAACTAAATAAAATCATACAAATAAAGTACTTAGCACAGTACCTACTACATGGTAAAGGTTTGATACATCTTAAGCACTGTAGTTGTTGTTTTTATTATTCTTTTAGCCAAAATCTGCCTCCCATGACCTCTGCACCTTAATTGGTCCAATCTGCCTTCCAGAGCCTCAGAGAAAAATCTTCTACTTCTTTCCCATGATGGCCCTCTGGGATTCACATACATCCTTCACTCAGCCTCTTAGTCTTCCATTATTTCTTAGGTTGACCGTCCTGTTTTTTCTTTTTCTTTTTTCAAGCATTTCTAATATAACATGACTTTTCAAACTCCACTTCTCTACAACTGTCCTTTCAATGGAGCTGTCATCTGAGAATTGATCTGACAATTTGGGGAAACGTGTCATGTTCAGCTTATACCATTCAGAGTACAAAGGGCAAGTTCTTTGCTTTGTTCAACCTTACCTCTTTTGGATCTCAAGGGGATGAAATGGAGGAGTGTCTCAGGGATTGCTTAATAAACTTCTCCTTGGCCTGGTTTCCTTAACAATGCTGGATACTCCTTCTTCTTTCTGACATGTGTAGTGTCTGAACTGGCAGAATGATGAGAGCTGAACAGCTTGGATGTGACCCCTTGAAAGAATTGCAGAGAAAAAGGAAAAACATGTTTTGACCCAATGTCAATGATTATGGTGAATATGATGATGATGAAGATGATGATGATGATTGTTAATATTCATGAAGCACTTACTATATGCCAGACACAGTGCTTAAATGTATTCTTTTAAATCTTTCACCAATTCAGTGCTATATATGTTACTCTGCAGAGAACTGAGCCTCAGAGAGGTTAAATGACCAGTAAGCACAGCTAATCATGTCCTCTATTTCCAGGTGCATATAATAATTAATAGTTATAAGATAGCCCAGAGCCTGGTCATGATCCTTAAAACATTTCCCAGATCTTTACAGGAAGATGAAAGTGTGTCTAATGTAGTTGTAGCATTCAATATCTCTTTAGGATATCATAATTATTTGAAGTGGCCTTTTTATTCTAATCCTTTGAAATTATAATTGACAAATGATCGACAAATTGACTACATTAAATAATTTACTTAATTGAACATTTTACTCCCCTTTTATTCAAATAACTGGTCAGCATTGAGTCACTTCCTACCCACAAAGAGTATATGGGGGAGACAGGTTCCAATCCCAGCTAATCTTCTAAACCATCATACAATCATCGGCCATAAGTCTCTTCTCTGAGCCTCAGTTTTCCCTGTCTGTACACTGAGGGGATTGGTCTGATCTCTGACATCTGTCCTTCAGGTATCAGTATACTATGGCCCCTGGGTCAAAGTCAACAGCCACTTGATTTTGTTTGGCGAATGAGTGAAGAATAGTTTTTATATGTTTAAATGATTTTTAAAAAGTGAAAAGAATAATGATATTTCATGACATGTGAAAACTATATGAAAAGTATGTGACATTTATTTGGACACAGCCATGCTCTTTCATTTACTCTTGGTGATAGCTGCTTTCATTCTACAATGGCAGTATTAAATAGTTATAACAGAAATCATACAGTCCTGCCAAAACCGGTTTGGCTCAGTGGTAGAGCGTCGGTCTGAGTACTGAAAGGTCCCGGGTTCGATTCCGGTCAAGGGAATGTACCTTGGTTGCGGGCACATCCCCAGTGCGGGGTGTGCAGGAGGCGGCTGGTCAATGTTTCTCTCTCATCAACGTTTCTAGCTCTCTATCTCTCTCCTTTCCTCTCTGTAAAATATCAATAAAATATATATTTTTAAAAATCATACAGTCCACTAAGTTTAAAACATTCACAATCTATTCCTTTACAGAACAATTTGCCAACCCTTAGTATAGATGTAGGGTAAGTGGACACTAATAGGCTTCAGATCCATCAGAGGCCTGGGAAATGTCTAGCCAACCTTATGATGTTGGCTTCAAGAAGAGAAACCTAGTGTGCTCTTTCACAAATGATCCTTTAAGACAAAAAGCTATATTGGAAGGCCCCACTTTGGCAGGATAAGACATTTATTTTGGTCTATTAGCTGCATCAGCCACACTGCTTGATGTTCTTTGCCTCGGGCAATTTGGAAACACCATCCTAAAGCTAAGCTCTTATGTACCTTCACTGGCAAGACAATGTAACACACTGGTGAAGACAGATTTTATGGTTGAACCACTACTTTAATCCTTGCCTGCTGTATGATCTCACAGGACTTTCTAAAGGTCTCTGAACCACAGCTCCTCAACCTAAAATTAGAATGAAAACCCATTCATTTATGCCTATGGTGCATGTTCCAGTGCCTCCTGTGCATGTTCACCTCTCAGGGTTGTGTGGACATTAAATAGAATTGTGCATATAAAGCGTCCAATAGAATGCCTGCCTCAGGATAAGAGCCTGAGAAATGTTTGCTAGTAAAATAAATCTAGAGGTAACTGTTGACTGATTATTTCATTTTTCATTTTTAAATGAAAGGAACTTCATAATTCTCAAAAGGTTGTTTAGATGAAGTTATAGAGAGTATAGTAAGAGGAATTTTGCCATTATTGTTGCTTGTGTTATTTTTATGAGCAATGTTTCTGGAGCTGTGTTTCAGTAGAGCATCTAACATCACCAATGTTAATTCCAGGCCAACAGATGACAATTTAAACAGGGCCTCCTTAACAGAGCATAACAAAATTCAACAAATGCAAGACTTCTCTTCCCTTTTCTGCTACTACTATTCCCTCCCACTTTCCAGGGACTAACAGATAATCTCTACCCAGCAAAAATACTTCAGAATTATCTAGGGATCTATTTTTATTTTTAAGTGGTACAAAAAAGAAAATATATTCACTTAGTTCATGTATAACATGTATAACAGAAAGGTATAAAATAAAAAGCAAATGTCTGCTTTCTCTAATCTCACTTCTCAGAAATAACTATTTTATACCTTCTCTGTGTTTAGTGATTATGGCCATTTCCTCCACATGTCTACATAATACGTCTATGCCTGTTTTTCTTGCTTTATCAAATTTAATCACATCAATGACTCCCCATTAGAAAGATAATGAATCGCTTCATACTATTCCCCACATCCTGTCCTCATTGTTTGTTAGTTATGCTATTACTTGAAATTCTTCTAATGACTGTCTTTATAATTTTAACATATTAAACCTTGGTTTTTGACTCACCAGCATTAGAACTCTGAAAAATACAGATATACAGTCTCCAGGCTGTTGAATGATAATCCTTAGGGATGGCTATTTTGCCAAAGCTCCCTAATGTATTCTGATGTACCCCTCAGGTTAAAGACCTTTATCCTGAGAGACTGCAGTACACCAGACAGTTTATTTTGCACTTGAATGAAAATGATAGGCAGAGCATTCCTCTTATGTCACCCATTCATCAGTCACTCATGGGACTGTGTGAAATGCTACAAAGATGGTGAAAAAGCAGATAGGAGGATAGTGACCAAGAAGATCATCACAAAACCCCATTTTTTATGAGACAAAGTCGCTTTGTGAATGGAAGCATCTGGTGCAGCACTGGAGGGACAGTGGAAGGAGTCCGGGTTTAGGAGACCTGAGTTCTCATACTGAATCATTTGAAAAGGAGCATCTTGTAGATGAATTTTATTTTTTATTCAGTAGTTATAGTGTACAGAGAAAAGCACTCAGTATTTGGAGGAAGGTTGTAAAATAGGCAATATGGCTCAAAGAGAGTAGTGAGGATTAAACTTCTTAGTTTGAATCTTTAATAGAATGTAATTAGCAATGCTTCATATTTATACAATATAATTAATAGAACAGATGAAGCAAATAAAAAAGTACTAATTGCCAAATATTATCTCCAAAGGTTTTTTTTTAAATAAAAATGGCCCAAAAATTTAGAAAATGATGTAATTAAACCTTGTTTAATGAGTGTGCTCAAAGGAATAAAGTGAGTTGAATTTTCCAGTTAACAGGAGGACAAATAGTTAACACTTTTATTTCCCCTGCATAGTCAAGAACACATTTCTCAATTGGAAGAGTATTCTCATGTATTATGAAGAAATCAAGTTTAGTAATAATAAGAGACTCATTTCCATGATTTTGTCTCTTTTACCTAATATCACAGATGAGGACTTGTCTTATCAATCTTTGCATACTCTTTCTCAGGGGAGCAGAGGAATTCAGTCAGGGGATCCCATCAGTTTGATTAGATGTAGCTGAGGTTTGGCTCCAGTAACCTTGTAATCAGACATTCTGGTGGTGGAGTCAAGTGGCATTCATCCTACATAATAAAAGCCTAATATGCAAATCAACTGAACGGTGGAACAACCAGTTGCTATAATATGCACTGACCACCAGGGGGCTGATGCTCAACACAGGAGCTGCCCCCAGCCTACAGGTCCCAGGGTGCCAGCTCCTCCTCTCCCCCGCCCCACCTGATTGCCCCACTGGTCACCTCACAGATTGTTCCTGATTGCCAAGTTGGCCTAGGGACCCTACACATGCACTAATTTCATGCACCAGGCCTCTAGTGTTTGAATAAACACTGCCATTTCCCTTGGCCTCCATTATGTTCAAGATGGGGCAGTCAGTATCAACTGCCCAGGAGCTTGTTATGGATTTTCAAATGACAGAATTTGACTGCGGGAGATCATTTCAATTTCATTCTCTCAATAGTTATTTTATGAACAAAATGCTCTTTTTAAAGTCTCTAAAAATTATAGGCAATCTCTCGACTATGAATTACTTTTAACCAGTGGTGGGATAGCTGTGCTCTTAGGTAGTATAATGTCTTCAAATGCATATTAGGGATAAGAACCTAATTCTGATTTCATCTGTGGTAACATCTTGCTAAAACCATGTGCAAATCAGTAGACCTCTGGAAACTGTGGCTATGGGCAAAATTAATCTCAAAGGATGTTTCCAACCCGAGCTTCTCTTTCCCACCAATGAAAATTATACACTGGCATTTGCTGCCTACTGATATTTCCCCTGGCTAATCAGCATTCTTGCTTGAGGAAAGTCTCTGGCTTTTATTCTTTCACTCAACAAGTATATATTAAGCATCTACACTATGCCATGCACTGTTCCAGGTGCTAGGTTATGGGAAGCATTAGTGAACAAAACAGAAAAGGTCCCTGCCCTCATGGAACTGACATTCCAATGGGAGGAGAGAAGACAAGGGAACAAATAGTGAAGGATATAACCTCAAATGGTGTAAATACTCAGGAGACACTCTAACAGGAAAAAACTGCATAGACTGAGTGTTGGTTGTAGCTTAATCAAGTTCTCCCAAAAGCAAGTCTTAAGACAAGGATTTAAGTACAAGTACTTTCTGTGGGTTCCAATGCTAGAAACAAAAGCAGGGAATTAGGTAAGTGGAGTATGGAAGAGATGATCATTAAAAGCTCATAATCAAGGCACTTACTCCTGCGGGGTACAAGAACTCAATTCATTCGGGGATCTGCAGGAATGGTGTAGAACACAATGCAGTGTTATTCCACCCCAGGGGGAGAGGATTCTGGAGTATTGATCTGCTAACTCTCCATCTATCATCAGCTGAGAGCTTCTCTTGGCATAACAACTCCCTAACACATCTGGCTTACCTTACACACAGGTGAAGTAACAGGTATTTGCAGTTAGTCTAAAAAGTAGAATGTCAGTCTATGAAGGGTGGTGAAAATGAACAGGACACCAATAGCATTGGCCATAGAGTGAAAATTGGATCTTAGCATGCAAGGTCAGGAAATACCTCTCTGAAGAGATGGCATTTTGGCTGACATACAAAAGATGGAAAGGAACCATCCAAGGAAGACACACTTCCAGATTAACTAGGACAAGGGCTCTGTGTAGGACTGAGCTTGGTTTGTTTATAAAATACAAATAATAAAGAATCAGATAATCTTAACTGGTTTAGCTCAGTGGATAGAGCATTGGCCTGCAGACTGAAAGGCCCCAGGTTCAATTCTGGTCAAGGGCATGTACCTTGGTTGTGGGCACATCCCCAATAGGAGATATGCAGGAGGCAGCTGATCGATGTTTCTCTCTCATCAATGTTTCTCTCTATTCCTCTCCCTTCCTCTCTGTAAAAAATCAATAAAATGTATTTAAAATAAAAAGAATCAGATACCTTTAGAGGCAGAGGGTCTGGGGCGTATCTTTGAGTCATGAAGTTGTTCATGGCTAGATCTTTTAAATAAAGAAACTAGATCAGCCAAGCCAGTGTAGTTCAGTGGTTGAGCATTGAGCCATGAACCAGGAGGTCACAGTTTGATTCCTGGTTTGGGCACATGCTTGGGTTGTGGGCTCATTCCCCAGTAGGGAGCTTGGAGGAGGCAGCTGATCGATGATTCTCTCTCATCATTGACGTTTCTATCCCTCCCTCCCTTTCCCTTCCTTTCTCTGAAATCAAGAAAAACATATATAGGGATAAAAATGAAAATAGATTAAATCAGGAAGAAATCAAGAGACTTGGACAGGCATATCTGGGACCAGCGCTCAGGGATCCTGGCTGTCAATCCAGGACTCTGCCCACCCTCAATCCATCAACTGCTTCCCCTGCTCATTTTCCAGTTTCACCCATTAGGATTTGACAGTTTTCCCAAGCCTTGGAGCCCACAGAGCACTGAGCTTATTATCCCAACTTAAATCCCTGCAGTGGGCCACCAACAATACCTAAAAAGAAACCCAAATCCCAAAGTTGTATGTGAGCAGCTTTGGGCTGCTACTCTGACTGCATTTCTAGCCCTTTCTTCCTCTCACTCATGATGCTACAGCCATACCAGCCTCATCAGTTTCTGGAACACGCCAAATATCCTCCCACTTTGAGCCTTTGCTCAGAATGTCCTTCCCCAGATGTCCCCATAGCTCACTACAAGGTTTCTCTTCACTCATGTCCCTGTGCCAACACCACCTCTTCAGGGAGGCTCATCCTGATCTTACCTGCCAAACCATGGCATCACCCTCCTCTCCTCATCCTCTTGTCCAACTTTATCTTTTGCCATATGTCTCATTGCTACTGCCTAGTATAGTCTCCAAGATGATACTAGTTATGCTATGCCATATATTTACTTGTTTGTTTATTATCTCTCTTGCTCACTAGAATGTAAGCTTCATAAGAGAAGGAACTTGCTTTATTCACTATTAGAATAGTGCCTCATAGGTTCTCAAAAATGTTTGTTGCATGAGGAGTGAGTGAGCAAACAGCTAATTCAGAGAATTGCCTTTGTGCAAGTCGATTCTCCAACTGCATCTCAGTTTCTATATTTGGCAAATAGACATTAATGTCTACTTTATAAACTCATAAAGGGAAATGAGGCTGTAGATATGAAAGTACTACACATTATGGATTATACAAGAGTTCCTGTTTAAGTTGAAGGCTTCCTGAGTTAAAATGAACTTCACCAAATCGGGAAGAAAGTTTCATTCTGACTAAAGAATCCTTTGCAGATGTTACAGTTATTCAGGCCTCATTGAGTAAAGATCTAGTCTATGGTACAGGAAAGAGCACAGGGAAATGGATAATCAAAATCCAGCCTCTTCCACAGACTTGTGTGACTTTGGGGAGTCCACAGGGGCTTGGATTTCAGATTCTTCTTCTCTCAAAGGGGTGGAGTGTGGAGGTGGGAGAGGAGACAACCCCCTATGTTTCAATTCTCTCTGTATCTATGGCATCAAAATAATCTAAGCCACCATTTATTGATCACTCCGTCTGCACTATGCACTTGGCATGCATCATTACATTGCTTTTTCTCCCCAATTACCTAGCCTCCAATACTGAGATAAGAAAGCATCAGGTAACTTAGTACAATGTAGCATCACTAATAACTATGAGTAGCAGAGCCATTACTTCAACCAAGTACCGCTGGCTCCTGAGCAAGCACTCTTAACCACTGTGACAACTTTGCACACAAACTAAGGAATAACCAAGTTCAGAAGGAAGGGAGGCACAACTGCCTCTCTTTTAAGTTGGTTCCACCTTCTGGAACAGTTTGGAAAATCCTGTGATTCTATAACATGGTTAAATGGATTTATTCCGGCAACATATTCTGACTTCTTCCTCCTCCTCCCTGCACAGGGTTTCATGGATATTGACTTAAACAAATTCAAGGAGAGTGGAGCAAATGTGACCGGTTTCCAGTTGGTAAACTACACAGACACCATCCCAGCCAAGATCATGCAGCAGTGGAAGAATAGCGACTCTCGAGACCATACCCGAGTGGACTGGAAGAGACCTAAGGTGAGGAGATGGGCAGCAGAGAGTAAAAGATCAAACTGGCCCAGTGGCTGGCCTCAGATTTCTGTACAATGTTAGCCATTCAAAGACAGGCTTTCTAAGAGGAACAAGCTAATGGAAAGATATCCATAATGACTGAGGATCCGAAGATCAGACAACCCAGAATGACAATGGTTTTAATAAAAGACACATTTTGGTTTTTTCCCATATAAACAAAATTCAGAAGTCAGCAATCCAGGGCTTATATAACATATCTATATCATCAAACACTCAGGCATCTTCTGTTTTCTTATTCTGCTGTCCTCAGCTTTTAGAGCCACCTTATAGACCAAAATGGCTGCTGAAGCTCTAACCATTACCAGAGTAGTCTACCAGGAAGGGGAACAGGAAAATAAAACGAACAACTGTTTCCTTTAAGAGCCCTCTTTAGAAGTTACACATAGATCTTCCACCCACATGCTACTGGCTATGTCTTAGAAACCTAGCCCCAGCTAGCTACAGCAAAGGCTGAAAAAGGGGGCTTCTCTGTTCTGGGCAGGGGCACCATTTTGCACAGCTCTAGAGGTATGCTGTTCACATTTTTTGTTTGTTGATTGAGCTTCCTTGAGTTGTACAGTGAGCCAGCCCTTAAATCTGGTCAGCCATGTACCCAGCTAAAAATCAGGGAAATCTAAATAAGTAATATCAAGCACTTGATTGCCTCAGAGAGACAACTCCCAATTACCATGCAGACTGTCTGCTGTCCACTTCCCAGCAATGCAGCTCTAAATCCTGCAGCCCAGATCTATTTTGTTTGCTATTTGATAATGGCTTAGAATATGGGCAGAAGGTAATTTTTCTTTCCCACGTCGTGGCAGTGACTCTGTGGAACACTGCATTGAGCAGGATCCTGAGACAGATTTGTTTATCTGGGCAAATCAGGGAATTCTCTGTGATTTTCTGTTGTCACTAGGTCACTATCTTTGTGGGAATGGCAGGACATTTAACTGGGATGTGTCTCCTCCCACTTTTACTCAAACCCACTCAGCAATTCAAAATAAAGATGTATTTCAATATGAACCTAAGCAAACAAAATCACAGATGTCTTTTAAAGCAATGAGCAAACCACATAGCAGTTAATAAATTAATATGTAAATACCCCAGTCTTGGAAAAAAAGTAGAGCAGACTATAAAAATAGCAATATGTACATATTATATCAAATATGAGAGAATATAAGTTAAAAACTGAAAAAATACTTATATATTCATCCTACAACCCTCAGTTGTGAACTTGGAATGTGCCAGAGAACAGGCTAGGCATTGGGGACTAATTAACAAAGATGACAAACATGAGTCCCAAAGCCAGGAAATATTATCCTGGATGGTTATCCTGGTTCTGCTACATCAACATCTTATCTTCCTCTAGGCGAGAGGAGGGTGGCTGTGGGGGGTGGGCGGGTGGAATGAGTTATCGTGAACAAGCACGAGGGGAAAGTTTGTAAACGTGCCCCTGGGGTGAGTCACATGTAAAAATAGCTAAGTGCTTACCCTTCCTGGGTTATTTTTTTGTTTTACTGTCACAAGGGATGGTGGAATAAACAGCTCCTCTGAATTCCCAATCTGTGACTCTAACATGGAGAAAAGCAACTGTATTTTCACGGACTCTATCAGATGATGCAGATGTGTTGAATTTAATCTATGCATCCTTTTTTCCTCCAATGAGCTAACATTATTCAAGACTGCACATGAAAATCTAGAATCCCAGCTTTTCTTCCAACGTCACAGCCAGCAAGACACAGTTCAGGAGGGCAATATTGGCTAGCAATTCATAGAAGCCCCCATGTAAGGGGCAGGCACCTCCTGGTTCATCACTGCCTCCCTCCCATCCCCTGTTATCTGGCCCACTCCAGGCATTCTGGTCACCAGGAAGCATCTACTCAGATACAGCTCCCCCGTGCCTCCCTGTCAGTGCTCTCTGTCACCTAACCATCTCCATTCCTCCCACCAGTACACCTCTGCGCTCACCTACGATGGGGTGAAAGTGATGGCTGAGGCTTTCCAGAGCTTGAGGAGGCAAAGAATTGATATATCCCGCCGGGGAAATGCTGGGGACTGCCTGGCTAACCCAGCTGTGCCCTGGGGCCAGGGGATCGACATCCAGAGAGCCCTTCAGCAGGTGAGACTGGCAGTGGCTGCCCATCTTCTGGGAGCCTCATTGGGCACTTCAGCATGTCTCAGCTGGAATGTTGCTATTTAGAAGAAAATGTGGAGCATACCTATTTGGAACATCAATGACTGTGTGTGTGGCTCTTGGCATTACATGAAAGCTCATGAAGAAATTAAAAACAATAGTATGGAATAATCTTTCCTGGTAGTGTAAAAGCTATATATTCTGCTTAGGGAATATGCCAGCGATTTTGTATTTGGAAAGGGGACTTGAAATACACAGGGATGAGACAACCACTTCAGTGGTCTCCTGGAGACTCCCGTCTTGCCCGGCTTTCAGGATTTCTTCATGACCTTTGCTCTCTGTGCACATTTCATGAAGGAGCCCTGACAGTGTTTCTCAGTACTTAAGATTCAATTTCCTTGCTTCTCAGCATTGCAGTCATTAATTTTGTTTGCACTTCAGAACAGTTAAAGAGCAGGGATAGAAAATGGTCATGCCCACTCCAATCAATTGGCTATGGATTTTGAGGCTGAATCTAGATTCAATAGAGAAGAGTATAAATCTCCAATTAGTAATACGTCTTCTGTAGAAGATGAAACGAAACAATTATATATGTGGGCTCTATATTTAACATTACTGACTTAGAAGATCCTCGAAACGTGCTCTCATCTGCACAACCCTTTTAACTGCCTTGTCTCTCCCACCTTAATGACTAACGTCCCAGGAAGGATATTCTGATGCCACCATGACAGTGATGCAGCCTAGAAAGCAACCTGGGTGGCAGGAAGGGCTCTGAACCAGGAAGCAGAAGAGCTGGGTTCCAAGTTCAGCTGGGTCCCTGGCTCTCAGGGTAACCTTGATATACCTCTCTGTGTGGCCTTGAGATCATTCAGATCCCCTACAGACTTCCCTTTATTTAGTCATGACAATGAGGAGGTGGGAGAGAGAAGGTTCCTATGTCACAACCGCCTCTAAGAATTCCAAGTATCTAATTAATTTTCCTGTGGTCTAACCCACATCTTTCTGGTTGTGTAATGTATACTCATTCTTCTGCTTCTGCCTTTACTAGGATTTTTGAGGAGGCAGTTACCTTAGTCAAAAGAATAATTATTGCTTTTATTTGTCTTGGAGTCAGGACAGGTGCCTGCCTCTCCAGCAGCCAAACACGCTCCCTGACAGCATGCCCATGCTGGGCCATGTACTGGGGATGATAACAGAAAGCAATACCTGCCTGCAAGAAATTCCCTTCCCCTTCTCCTGGGGGTGGGAAGGAACTAGTCACAAAACAAAAATGAAAATAAAACCCAACATTCTGACCCTAAGATCAACTGTTCAAAATGATTCCTTTTCAAAATCCTGGTTAAGTACCCACAATCACTAGAATATATTGCTGAAAGAGGTCTTAGAGAGTAATGATGCCCATTTTCCCTCTTTGTAGCTGAGGCACCCAGCCCAGAGTGGGCAGTGACTTGGAGTCACACAGCAGCTTAGCAAAGGTTGGACCAGACCTCATCCAGGGCACTTCTCCCCAATTCACGCCTGTCTTGTGGCCCAAGGGGCCTTTGCTTGTACACACTGTCCTCTGAGATCTTCCCACTTACAGACATGGCCACTGTCTCTTCACTTTGCTTTCCAGACCCATCTCTTGAAGTAGCCACACCTCTAGGAAACAACTGTGTGCCCACAATGGGCTGGGTAAGTCCCAGTGACATTCAGTCCTGAGCACCAGGGTTAGGGGCTCAGGTCATTACCCTGACCACTGGCCTTTGAGTCACACATTAGGTGGGAACCTTTGGTTCTGCTTCTGTTAGGGCTGAAATGTCTGTGACTTAGGCCTGGAGGCCCAGCACCTGGAGGGCTAGAATACTAGGGAGTGAAGTTCTAAAAATAATGGTAATATCAGTTATGATGTGTTAAAGGCTTATTAGGTACAAGACTCTGAACATACTTTACATGTTTGATCTCACTGAATCCTAAATACATTACTCTGAAGTAGCTACTCTTATTAATTGTGTTTTAAAAATGGAGAAGCTCAGCTTCAGAAATGCTAAGTCTTCCTAAAATTATACAGCTAGTTAATGGTAACACTGAAACTCTAATCCATGTGGACTTGCTACCTCACTCTGCATACACACTGCTCTGCCCTGAAGCCCAGGGGAGAAACAAGAGATGTGGCCCAGCCAGCAACAAAGAGCACATGGTCTTGGTGCATCCCCACCCCCTCATCCTGCTATATCTCCACTCCCCAGCAACAGAGTGGAGATCATCAGCCGCTGTCTGCCCCCTGCCTGACATCCAGGGAGCCATTCTGAATATTAATGAGCTCACATCCTGGAAGCCCTCATTGCTCCAGGAAGGAGGAGGCATTACAGTGAGCATTTGTAGGCTCTGGCTGGCAGAGAAGACCCAGCTCCCAAAATCAGACTTAGCATCTGGGGCCACAGGTACAGAAGGAGGAGGAGGTGGGGGGGGGGGGGGAGGAAGCTTTGGACTCTTTTTTCCCCAGAAAAAAAATTCATATATATATATATATATATATATATATATATATATATATATATTTGTATGACCAGGAGGTGGGGGAGAGGGTATAGTCACTCCTGGAAGCCCATCCCAGCACCTTAACTGAAGAATATCTGTTCTTCCTCTCACTCTTTGTGTTCACAATCTATTGGCCAATGATCAAGAATATCAACATGAAGGTATGCCCAACATTTTATTAAATGAGATCTGGGATGAAGTGGGCAATAGAGGTGTGAGACAGTCCCTGCCTTTTGGACTCAAGACCCAATTTCAAAGGGAGGGCAAACTCCTGAGAAAGAATACTTATAAATGTGTGGATGATGAGCTAAAGAACAGCTGGGCTGTTGGAGCTATGGATGGTCAGAGCAGACCAAGGATTGATCATAAAATCTCATTTAATCCTTAAAATACACTGAACTTTAATTGATCCCATTAAACAAATGGGGAAACAGTCATAGGGACATCATGCAATCTGCCATTGATAATTGGTATGAGACTTGAAACTGGGCCAAAAGTAGGTGCCCATTTGGATCATTACTGACACTGCTCTCTGTTGGATAAAACCAGTCTACAATCCAGTCATCAGCACATCTATCCCCATCTGTTTTTTGTGTTGTTGTTTTTTTCAAATGAGTCACTTAAGCTGGTACTTAGCAACCCTTGAACCTGAACGAATGGGAAAGCTTAAAATGAGCAGGAGGTGGCCAAGGTGAGAAGGGGAAGTTGCTGAGAGATTGTTTCCTTTTTCTTATTCTTTGTAGCAGGTCTGTGCTTTATTTTCTCTCTGAAAAGCAAAGCCAGAATAGACTTTCCAGAGTGAAATTTCTCCAAATTTCACCTGAGTGTGAAGAACTTGCTGTGTAATTTGCTCAGCACTGGGGGCCTGTCATGGCCTCCCCACTGTGAATTCACACTACAATGTGATTAAAGGGTCAGCCTCAGCTTCAGTGCAGACACACATATATTCTCTCTCTCTCTCTCTCTCTCTCTCTCTCTCTCTCTCTCTCTCTCTCTCTCTCTCACACACACACACACACACACACACACACACACACACACCAACTATTCTTATACCTTCTGATGCCAGAGGAGTTGGTCACTGTCAGAAAAAGATAAAACACAGTAAGCCTTCCTCTTAAGCTCTTTGAAGAAGGGGCAAATAAACAGTGCTAGGGTACAGGGCCAAGTTCGTATTGGTAATCGCTAGACTAGAGACTCACCTCTCTGGCCTTAGGTCAGACTGATCTGAGGACACACAGCTGGTCACCATTAAAGAATGTGATTTCTGGTACCCGAACCAATGATATTAGACTCATCCTCAGTCTGAGGGTGTACTTAGGTGAGATTTATGGGTTACCTCCAGAACAGCAGGCTTGGCCCAAGACGCTTTTGGATGCCCCTGTTGACCACTAGACTTTCAATATGAGCTACAAGAGGCCATGAACACTTAAGAGAGTTTTCTCAGGTCCTTTTAACTTTTCAAAACACTTCCATTTGTTGCATCATTTAAGGTACTTGGGGCAGGAATTTTAGAAACTGGAGACTTAGGGTGGTGAATTGCCCAAGGTCACTCAGCTGTTCAGAGGAAAGCTAGGGGAAACTTCAGGTCTCCCAATTCCAGGTCTTTAGATGACCAAGTATTTTATTCCCTGGACTCACAAAGAATTCAGAAACTATATCCAAGCATAGCCCAAGGCACCATAAGGCTGGCTTCTAGTCTAAGTCTTCTCCTGACTTCCAGGGATAGCATACCACCCCCTTTCCTTAGCTGGCCTCCTTCAGGTTCTTCATTTGAAGGGTGTGTGTCTGAAGAAGGGTGGTGCTCTTGGTGGGGGTGTTTGATTGGTGATGGCTCAGAGATTGCTAGTGTTAACCTATTTTCTAAAGTAATAGAAAATTAAAATGTTTTCCGAATGAATCTCAGTTTAGTAGGAAAGAGAACTGTGCTCTAGTAGTGATACCTGCTATGGGCAAGGGAGTAAGGTGTTGCCATTAACTAGTTGTATTGATGCTACTCCAGGACCTCATACTGGGTAACATTCTGGGGTTCTGAATTTTAACTTCAGCAGAAAAAGCCAACAGAGGTGAAGTACACCTTGTGAGTTCATTGGCTGCCACTTGACTTTGTTTTCCAGGTGCGGTTTGAAGGCCTGACAGGAAATGTGCAGTTCAATGAAAAAGGACGCCGGACCAACTATACCCTCCATGTGATTGAAATGAAGCACGATGGCATCCGGAAGGTAAAAATCCCTTTGCCTCAGAGGCTCAGGCAAGAGTTGAGGGCTTTGTGAGCCCACCTTTGGGAGAGACTCAGGAAATGAGAATTCTAGACTCAGCTATGCCACTGGGACTCTTGGGCAGGTCAGTTCCTCTCTCAGAAAATAGATTCTCTCATCTGCAAAATGGAGATACAAATTTAGGCCTTGTCTCTGGGTTCTGGTGAAGATCCAAGAGATTGTCAAGTACCTTGAAAATAATATATATATTTATCTTCTTCTCTCTACTTGTCATTCTGATCAACTTTCATTTCCTTGAATACACCATGTTCTTTATCACTTTCATGTGCCCAGGCCAGGATTTAAATCTCTGCTTTATTCTTTACCAGCCATATGACCTTAAACAAGTTATTTAGCCGAAACCGGTTTGGCTCAGTGGTAGAGTCAGTCTGTGGACTGAAAGGTTCCGGGTTCGATTCCAGTCAAGGGCATATACATTGGTTGCGGGCACATCCCAGGTGGGGGGGTGTGCGGGAGGCAGCTTGTCGATGTTTCTCTCTCATCGATGTTTCTAGCTCTCTATCTCTGTCCCTTCCTCTCTGTAAAATATCAATAAAATATATTTTTTTAAAAACAAGTATTTAGCCTCCCTGGACCTCAGTGATATCATCTCTAAAGGGGAGATAATGTCCCTTACCTCACAGGGCTACTCTCAATTTAAATTAAACAATTCCTGCTCTCCCCAGTGTCTGTGGTGAGGAATTCTTAAAAGTAGCACCTGAAGTGTAATGGAAATTCAGCCCATGTTGTTTGTTTGTTTGTCTGTCTTGTCCATTTCAACTTCATTCTTTAAGCCACAAGGAATTTTTTTTTAGGGGGGGGGGGTGTCAGTCTTGAATTTGCATGAGTCAAGCTGTGTAAGCTCATAAAATGGATAAATCAGCAAACAGAAAAAAACAACAACAGAGTATCTTAAAATCCACAAGCAAATGGTTGTGCTTTATTTTTCTGACCCTGAGCCTGTTTTTCAACTTACTTTCCAATGACTAAATCCTTCCTTAGAATGTGAGCTTAAGCATCCTTTGTTTACAGGGGATCTGAATTTCAGAAAATCAATTTTTCCACATCTGTGGCTTTAGGCCTTTTCCTCAATCAGCCTCCTAGCAAAGTAATTTATCAGATTCAAGGGTGACCTAGTTGTGCTGGCTTCGGTGAACATGATATGGCCACAGCTGATGGAGGTAATAAAGAGGAGCTACTGCTTGATTCGGGGCCATAGGAACACTCCTGATATTCAGATGTGTCCTCCCCACTGACGTGCCAACATACCTTCTAGGTTCTGGGTCCAATTTGACATCCCACTGACATGTGTGTGCTTTAGCTCCATCCATCAGAAGCTTAGGAGCTTTAAATGCTAGATCTGGCACTGGCTCTACACAAGCTAACCCTCAGGAAATCCCATTCAGAGATTCAATTTCACTGTGGGGTACTAATGTGTAGGGATCTCTATCCAAACAAAATACCTTATAAACCCAGGCAAGATGACAGATTCTGATAAATGGCTGCTGAGGGAGATGTGTAGAGAAAATTCTTCAAGGCCTTTCATCAAGGGTCCAGCATTGTTGATTTCACTGACCTTGCCCATCACCCGTGGTCCTAGAGCTCTTTTTGGACCAGATCGCAGGCATCTACTTCTCATTTCAACTTTATTTGAGTACTTCTGCCCTGCCCCAAGTTTATTATTCCTAGTTCTGATCCTGTGTATAACTGGAAATGAAAGAAGGCTAAAGTAACATGAAGCCCTACTGGTGTCAAGAGTAATTTAATATTCTAAAGAATTCCCAACCCTCTATTCCATATATCCTCTGGACCTTTTGCTTTAAAGCCTCATTATCCAACATTAGACATACCACATCCTGTTATCACTCTAAGACAGAGCTTCAATCCCATTACTTTCTCCATTACCTCTGCTGACCCCCGAGCCTACATTACCTCCACACCTGCCTGGACCTATTCAGAGCCTCCTTCCCAGCCATGATTCATGCTGTCTACTAGTATGTTCCTACCCCTCAATAAGAGAATTCTATTATTTTCCACAAGAGCTGGGATAATTTTCAAATATATATCAGGTTATATTGCTCCCCTGATTCTAACTTTTCAGTAGCTTCCTATTGTAGGTAAAATATAATGCCTTACCATGGCCTTCAGAACCCTAGATGCTTCTTCCCTATAAATACCAGTTCTTGATCCCTTTTCTCTAGTTCAATGCTGCACAACTATCCTGGCATTTTTCTGTTTCTGTACCTGGCATTCCTTATCACTGCATTTCCATGTGCCATGTCTCTCCTGGTTCTTCAGATCTTGGCTCAAGTGAAGTCACGTTGCAGAGCCCATCCCTGAGAGAGCTATCTAAAGAAGCCCCCACCTACCCAGTTATTATTCCATTTTAGTTTTCCAGAGTACTTATTTCTTCTGATGTATTCTTGTTGGTTCATTGATCTAGATCTGGGTTGGCAAACTTCAGCCTGTAGGCAAACTCCAGCCTACTGCCTGTTTTTGTACAGTCTGTGAGCTAACGGTTTTACATTTTTAAATGGCTGAACTAAATCAAAAGAGCACTACTGCATGACATGAAAATTATATAAAATTAAAATATTAATGTCCATAAATAAAGTATTTTTGGATCACAGGCACACTTGTTTGTTTATATTTTGTCTCTGGCTGTTTCTGTATCACACCAGCAGAGATGAGGAGGTACAGCAGAGATGGGATGACCCATCAAGCCTACAGTATTTACTGACTGGCTCTTTACAGATAAAGTGTGCAGACCCTTGATCTAGATATATATTCTCTTTCCTCCCCACTTTTCCACCTCCTTAATACTAAAACATTCAAAATAAAGAGCCAATTGTCTAAAAGCAAGACTAAAATGTCTAAAATCAGGGACCATATGTGTGTTATTTACTACTAGAGGCCCAGTGCACAAATTTGTGCCTGGGTGGGGTCTGGTCGGCCCAGCCTGTCCCCAATCGAGGAAGATCGGGGTTGGCCAGCTGGCCCAGTCCCTATTGGGGCCAATCAGGGTCAGGTCGGCTAGGGGAAGGGGCTGAAGGTTGGCCAGCCATCCTCACTCCCTATTGGGGTAGGAGAGGGCAACCAGTGGCAGGGCTGGCTGTGGGAAGGGTTGCAGGGGGTTGGCCAGCTGCTTCCCCCCCCCAAAAAAAATCTGGCCAGTTCACTGTCTGCAGTGGGCATCATAGTAACTGGTTGTTCTGGTCAATATAGCATTATGGCCACTGGCTATATATATATATATATATATCCATCCATAGTAAGCACATGCAAAAAAAGTGGTTGTTTATTAGATGAGTGGGCAGTTTATTGAATATTGCTGGGAAACCAGGGAGCATAATACTCTGACCCATATTTTTATAGATCTGCCAGAAAATGATGAGAAACAAAAATGCTGGGAAATTCAATGAAAGAACACCTCAAGCAGAACTCAAGTTCAAACTTAAACACATTAAGTTTAAATTCTTTAAGTGTTTAGTTAAAATAACCCTAGATGTAGTAGATATACTATGAAATCTCAGGAGTTGAGTGCAGTAAAAGTTTAATTCTTGTTCACCTGGTGACCTGTTTTGGGGTTAAAACTTTAAGTGTCCAGCCTGTTTTGTCTTCCCGACAGAAAGTTTAGTGTCAGTCACTGGTGACTGAATGGGTGCTTAACGTGTTAAGACTCAGGCTTAGGGAGGCTCCACTATTTACTTGGGTTTTTCTGGCTATCAATATCCAGTCAGCAGACAGGAAAGAGAAAGTGGAAACTGTGCTGCAGCTTTAGAGGAGGCAGGCTAGGAGAGCTGTGCATCACTTCTGTTGCATTCCTTTGGCTAGAACCCAATCACCTGGCCCACCTCAATGCAAGGCAGGCTGGGAAATGAAATTGCTGGCTACGTAGCCACTTTCACCAATATTTCTATGTCATGATAGGAGAACAAGAATCTTGATGGTCTCTTAGTTGTCTTTGCCACAACAAGCCACTTACTTTTTAAAAATGTATTATAATGGACTTATTTTGGGGCTTAAGAGGCAGCCAAAAGATACAAATGTGTAAATTTGATTTAATGACTGTGCAAGGTAGATCAATTGAATTTAACTGTTCTATGATAATCTCCGTTTTTAAACTTCATTCACTTAAAAAAATCTGATCTATCATCTAGACTCATGCCCTACATTCAAAGAATCTTTCAAGGTAGATGGAAAACAGAAGATCAAAAATTATAACTGGCCCCAGAAGACCTCTCACTGTCAAAATTATTTAAATCCTCTCCTGAACAGTGGGCCCCAACCTTTACCAAACTACCGACTCTGATTTGCATTCAGAGAAAAATCAAAGTTCCTACTTATCCTCAGTATAGAATCAAAGTACTATATAATAATCCAACCCATTTCTCTAAGAAAGGAAAATTTGCTCTCTCATCTCCGAAGTGCAATGTCTCTTCAAAAATCATTGCCAGCTTCTTCTTCTTTTTTTTTAATCAAACTGCGGAACCAGATTTCTCACCCTGCTAGATTACATGAAGTACAAGCTGGGTCTTGGCAGCACCCAGCTCTTCTGACTGGTGATATTGTTTTATTTCACTACAAGAAGGTTAGGAATAAAATAAGCTTGCTCATAACATTTATTCCTCTAGCTTTTGATATCAAAGGATCTATATATAGGCCAAGCTATAGAATAATTTTTATAGATTCCAATTTAACACTAGCACTATGATACCAGCTTTAAAGGATCACGGTTTGTTGTTGTTGTTGTTGTTGTTGTTGTTGTTGTTGTTTTTTAATTAAAACTACTTTTTAAACTTTTTCCACTATACTTTACAATATTATTTTTATTAATTTTAGGTGTATAGCATAGTGGTTAGACACCATATACATTACAAAGTGTTCCCCCCAATATTTCCAGTACTCACCTGGCACCATTCATAGTTATCACAAAATTATTGACTGTATTTCCTATGCTGTATTTTATATCCCCCCATGACTATTTATAACTACCAATCTGAACTTTTTAATCCCTTCACTTTTTTACTCAGTCACCTTACACTCTCCCCTCTAGCAATCATCACTCTGTTCTCTACGTCTATGAATCTGTTTCTGTTTTGTTGTTCATTTTTCTTGTTCTTTATATTCCACATAAAAGTGAAATCATATGGTGACTTATTTCACTTAGCATCATACCCTCTAGGTAAGGACTACTCTCCTTAAAAATTAAAGTCTCTTTCCAAGCCATGCAAATCTAATCTATGCAGATTTAACTTGTTTTATTTTCTCCTGTCTTTTATCCAAATCACTTGATATTTTAGGATAGTGTTTTGTGGTTTGGGGATCACTTATCCTTGGACATTTTGCATGTAAAAAGGATTACATTGTCAAATATGTTTGAAAAATGCTCCACAATATATACACCTTGTGGTGATTGATAATGTTCAGTATCAAACTGAAACTGAAATGTCTTGCAATATAGAAGCCTGTTAGCCTTGAATCAGGCATTACCCTCCTGAATAGAATATTACATTTTTAGTCTCCTGACAACAGTATGAATGATACACTATGCTCATTGTTGTATGTTCACTGAGTCCTCACAGCAGCCCCATGAGACAGGGATTATTGTTGTATCCATTCTACAAAGCAGTAAAGGGGGCCAATTGAGGTCCAGCAACTGGTCCAATGTCATACAGGTAGTAATTAGGGAAATCTGCCTTTTAAACTAGATTTATCTGATACCAAAGGTCAATCTCTTAGCCGTCAAACTCCCACTTTTTAAAATAGCACCAATGAATATACACTGTATATTTTAGAGAAATTAGTTGCTGAGCTTCCTCCTCATCCATGGCATGCCACCCTCCTCCCATGAAAGTGGTGAGAGGCTCCACAGATGCCCTAGGGTTCCATTGACAACCAGCCAAGCAAAGGGAGAGAGGCAAAACTGCACTGTGGTCTTGTGCAAGTTCCCTGGTCTCTGAGCCTCTGTTAAAGGGAGAGGTTGAAAGAAATTATTGTTCAGGCTTCTCTTCCAGATCAATATTCTGGAAATATGTTTCTGATTCTTGTGTCCCTAGAGAGAAATGTCTCCTTCCATGCTGACTAAACGTGCCTTACACAGGTAACGTTGCCTTCATCCTACACTGAGGGTCAGTCTTAACCTAGTACTCTGAGAGATGTACTCCTCCTTCAGGTCTTGAAGTGCCTCAGCACCTGTCTGCTCAACAGTTTCCATGTTGGATACACTCATTCATTCAATAAACATTCCCTGTGCTGCTTCTCTGGAAAAGAATATGCTAAGAAGGGGCTTCTAGAATGACTAGACCTCCAGCCTTGTCCACAAGGAGTCTGCATCACCATGGAGAAATGGGGGCTGACCTGCAAATAGCTAGACCACAGGGCCAATGGGAACCTACACCAGGCATTCAGGTGTTGGCTGGAAGCTTATTGGTGCTGGGTAGGGTCTGGCCCTACTCTTAGCCTTCTTGGCCCAGATTCTAGCTCCATGACTCTCCTGTGGTCTTGGAAAAGTTACTTCACTTCTCCACATCTCAGCTTTTTCACATTTAAAATGAGAATGACAGCCGAAACCGGTTTGGCTCAGTGGTAGAGTGTCGGTCTGTGGACTGAAGGGTCCCGGGTTCGATTCCAGTCAAGGGCATGTACAGTGGTTACGGGCACATCCCCAGCAAGGGGTGTGTAAGAGGCAGCTGGTCGATGTTTCTCTCATCTGTTTCTAGCTCTCTATCCCTCTCCCTTCCTCTCTGTGAAATATCAATAAAATATATATTTTTTAAATGAGAATGACAATTATACACTTCAAAGGTTTTTGTGAGGATGAAAGGAGTTAAAACATTAAAAGCACTTAGAAGAGTGCCTGAAAATAATAAGCATTTGATAAAAGTTAACTAATGATTTCCCACCCAGGACCAAGTCCTCTCTTAGCAAGAACAGCACAGTGGTGAAAAGCTGCCTCTGGGAACAGATTGCCACGGTTCCAGACCAAGCTCAGTCACTTCCCAGCTTCTGATGTAGCAATATAATCAATGTTGGCAATTATTATTATTGTTAATGGCAGTGATGCTGCAGGGAGAATTGATCATTTAGAACTGGGGGGACTGGCAGTGACATCAGGGTGAAGGTGACATTTGATTTGACGACTGGCACATGCCTAATGAGATGTGGAGAACTGAAGTATAGCCAGCAGAATGACCACACAACAAAACACAGCTGCCTGAAGACATATGTAGACAAAGACATAAACAGAGATAGTGAGTGTGTGTGTGTGTGTGTGTGTGTGTGTGTGTGTGTAAAAACCATGCCATTTTGGTCTTCTCAAGCCTTCCATGATTCCCTGTTGCCTTCAGAATAAAGTCTACCCTGTTTAGCTATTCATTCCTCATGACATTAAGTTCTACCTCCTCCTGCTGCCTTTTCCCCAGCATAAGTTCCCACACTAGGTTTCTGCTTCTCTGAGCTCCTTAAGCCCTGGCTCTCTGAACCACTCATTTGTTACTTCTGGACCACAAGTATGTGTGTGTCAAGTCTTCCAAAGTAGACTGAAGGAATTGTTAGAATAAGAACCATTTCGTAGACTTCTTTGTATTTCTGTCAGCCCCACCATACAATCTCAGAGCCTTGCACACAGTAGGAAGCTGATAAATATTTTGTCAAACACCTTGGAAAATGAGTCAGTATAAATAACACTGATTTTAAAAAAATATTGTTACCTGATATTTTTAGACATTGCTATATGCTCAGTGTTATAATAGCTTATCATTGGAAATAAGATAAATAAAGGATAAAATAGCCATCACCCAATAGGTTGAATCTATATGAAAAAATACAGTTAACCAAAAAAGAAAGTAAGCCAAAACTGGTTTGGCTCAGTGGTAGAGCATCGGTCTGTGGACTAAAAGGTCCCAGGTTCGATTCCGGTCAAGGGCATGTACCTTGGTTGTGGGCACGTCCCTGGTAGGGGATGTGCAAGAGGCAGCTGGTCGATGTTTCTCTCTCATTGACATTTCTAGCTCTCTAGCTCTCTCCCTTCCTCTCTGTAAAATATCAATAAAATATATATTTTTTAAAAACAAAAAAGAAAGTAAAAGGAATGCAATGCTTAATCATATGATTCCAACTAACAATTCAGAATGGGCTCAGGCAGAGAAGGTTAATAGGCATAGGGAACAGAGGCGTTTGGCCTTGTGAACAGCTACAGGAAATTAAGCCCTGGCTTGCACTGTACAAAACAGTTTAGCTGTGCAGAAACCCTCACCCCTCAAAGAGGGCAGTTTCCAAGCTTAGCCTATCATGGTGAGGGTCACAGGGGTGAGGCTGGAAGAATCTGCTGAACAGAATCTAGAATCTTACTTTATCTACCAACTAGAGGCCCGGTGCATGAAATTCATGAAAGAGTAGGCCTTCACAGCCCCGGCTGCCTCGCAGTCCTGTGGCCCTGCGGCCCCACTCCTGACCCACTGGTCATTCCTGAAGGTCTTTCTGGAAGGTCGATCTGCCGTCCAGCCTAATGAGCATGTTAGCTCTTTATTACATAGGATACTTTAGAGTCTGGTGTGTCCAGTATTGCATGGTGTGACATAGAGCTCCTTGCTTTCCTGTCTGTTATTAGAGTATGCCAGTTCTAAGGATCCTGGCTCAACTTATGTCACCACCTGCTCTCATTAACAGATCGGTTACTGGAATGAAGATGACAAGTTTGTCCCTGCAGCCACTGATGCTCAAGCCGGGGGAGATAATTCAAGTGTCCAGAATAGGACATACATCGTTACTACAATCCTAGTGAGTACTCCTTTATCTCTCCTTTATCAAGTCTGTCCTATCCAGAATGCAAGCTAAACCTGTACAAGGTCGTAAACCTGCAAGAGGATTTCCCGAGGAGTGAAAGCTGGTCATTCTTGCCAAAACTGTGCCATAGGTAGAAAGAGGGAGTGAATAAAAAAATTTTCCTGAAGTCAGAGATACATTTTTCACTCTGGCTCTGCCATGATTTCACTTTGTGCCCCTGGATAAGTCACTTAGCCTCCTTTGAGCCATAATGCCCGCATAAATAAAACATACTCAGACTGCACCCTCTCCTAGTAAAAGCCATTTTCAAAGGAAGTCTTCCAAGGTCCATCTCCTACAGGGGATAAAAGTGAAATTGCATTGATTTTCAATGATTGTCCTTGAGCCTAGTTAGAGTCCACATCCCAATCACAGTGCCCTAAGAGGTACCTCCAAAAAAAAAAAGTAAGAACTTTTGGAACAGAATTTGAAAAGCTATGCACCACATCTCAAAGGTGAAACATTCTTATTTTAACCATTTGTTTCCTTAACCCAAGAAGTTTTCTGATGGGGGAGCAGAAATGCAAGGAGTAGATTTAGGGTCTAGTGAATTCCTCCCCTGCCACTTGGAAGTCTTCCCTAGCCATCAGTGATTGCATAACCCACATTCTCCATCTCCCCATTTCTCCACCAGGAAGATCCTTATGTGATGCTCAAGAAGAATGCCAACCAGTTCGAGGGAAATGACCGCTATGAGGGCTACTGTGTGGAACTGGCAGCAGAAATTGCCAAGCATGTGGGCTACTCCTACCGTCTTGAGATTGTCAGCGATGGAAAATACGGAGCCCGTGACCCTGACACAAAGGCTTGGAACGGCATGGTGGGAGAGCTGGTCTATGGAGTAAGTTCCCCACAGGGTGGGAAATTTCAGAGCAGAGGTAAAAGGTTTGAAAGGAAATAATTTGGTGGGTGGGTGGCCATACCACAGATGACTTAGATTCCATAATTTTGCATTTTGCATTGTTGCTGTTTAAAAGATGAGGAGTCCAAAATCCATTGTCATAAGACATTCTTTGTTCAGGTTTCTGGTCCAAGTTCACTCAGCCAAACTCAGCTCAATCTTGTGACCAGGGTTTTTTGTCACTTTATTTATGGCTCCTTCGATATAAAGTCATGTATGGCTCAAAGTCACTATGGTTCGTTCCCTCAAGATAACTTTCTTCCCTGATGTTAGATGAACCCAGATCTAACTTTCTCATCATTTGCCCCAATATTCCCTTTTCCTACACCTTCCATTTCAGCCAAAGCACCTCAGAGTCACTATGTTCTCTAAAGTGTTCTCTCCCATTCCACACCTCTAAAAGCCTATCTCTCCTCCAAAGCCTGTATCAAATATCACTTTTTCCAAGATTTCCTTTCTTTCTCCCCATAACAGATACAAACTATCCTTCTTAACTATTACTGCCTTCTCCTGTAGAATGTTATTTCTGCTTCTGTTATAGCTTACACTGACTTCTATAACAAGTGGAGTAGGTCTACTTCATTTTTATATCTTTCACTAGAGACCCAAAGCATGAAATTCATTCACTTGTGGGGTTACGTGGGATGGGGGGGGGGTGTCACTCAGCCCAGCCTGCACCCTCTTGCAGTCTGTGAGCCCTCAGGGGATGTCCAATTACTGGCTTAAGTGGGCCTAAGCCAGCAGTCGGGCATCCTTAGTGCTGTGGCAAAGGTGGGAGAAGCTCCCGCCACCACTGCTGTGCTCGCCAGCCATGAGCTGGGCTCAGGGCTTCTGGCTGGGTGGTGCACCCCCTGTGGGAACACAGTGACCACTAGGGACAGCTCCTGCATTGAGTGTCTGCCCCCTGGTGGTCAGTGTGCGTCTTAGTGACTGGTAGTTCTGCAGTTTGGTCAATTTGCATATTAGCCTTTTATTATATAGAATTATACTTAAAATAATGGCATGAACAATTTCCACAAAATCTTCCATAAATTTAAGCAGTTTGAATAGCTACTGAATATGACTTGTTTTTAACTATTTAGAGAATCATTGAGAAGATATGACCCCTGTCCCCAAGGATGTTAACATTTTACAGTATAGAAAAGACAAAGATGGCACAGTATCAACGTTCAGGCAGGAGGCTCTCAAGAAGGATACAGAACTTGAAAAGAGGCTATATTTAAACAGAGAGAAAAGCATCCCAGGAATTTATAAAGTATAAAGTATAAAGTATAAAATAGTGATGGAAATAAGTAAGATATGAGAGAAGAGTGAGAAAACACTGATGATTTTCGTAAAGGACTTGGATAAGGAGTAGTCAGGGATAGAGTGAGTAAAAAATGACAAGGGGAAGTGTGTGGATTGATCCAGGAGGCACTGGGAGATCATAAAGGTACTTGAGATGAATAACAAACATCGATGTAAGAAGAATTCAGCTGCCACACACAGAAATGGAAGAATGCAGACTGGGTCTCTGAGCTGAAGCATATGCTGAGTCCCAGGTTGATAGTGAGTTCTGCTCAGGATAAAGCTTTTAAAATCATTTAGGGGCTTTTAAAATCTCATTGTCTCATATAAGGCAATAGGAGTCATGATGGCCATGAGAACCATACAAAGGGAACTCAAAGAACAAAGAAACAGACAAATGAAAATCTTTCCCAGCAATATTTTGAGATGACCTGGAGAGATAGTTAATGAATTGATGGGTACTTCAACCCTTTCTCCTCCCTCTCCACGCCCTCTCAATTTGGGAAGCTCCATTGATGAAAGATAGAGACCTGGGTGGTTAATGCTGCATCTTGATGCTGGTTTCCATGGGAACCTCCACCAACCTTGTAAGGTCATCCCCATGGAAACTACTGTGAACTTTTCACCTTCACCAACATTCATCTTCATCTTCACCCCATCTTCCTTTAATAAAAGGACCGTGATAGGGCAGAACAATGGGGTGATCATTCTGAGGGCAAGCCCCACTGTAGCCAAGCAATTAGTGATGAGTCACTGGCTCATCAGTACAGAGCAGAATTACCTCTGGGTGCCTCAGCCACCAGCCTTCCCCCAGCCCTCCCCTCTACTTGACCTGTCCTCTACCCAGTACAAACTGTATTCTAAAGACTCTGAGATGGGTCCAATTGCATTCTTTCCCTTTTCATTGGGCTTTTCTGTTCTGTTCCTTGAAAAAGAATAGAAGAATTTGGGGCAGTATCTCTCAGCCACAAAGAACCAGTGAGGTCAGAAAAAGATAAATTGCAAACCTCCAAATGTATTTTGTTAATACCTAAGTTAATCAGGGTCTCATCTTCATTTTGCTCTCTCTGGTTCTTATCAACTAATATAGCAATAACATTTCATCAGGAAGCTAAATTAACACATCCACATTATTTCATGTACTTATCATAACAACCCTAGAATGTGGATATGATTATTTTCCATGTTTTATAGATAAGGACACAGAGGACCAGGGAGGTTGGGTAATTTGGTTAAGGAGATATAACTAGCAAAGCCAAGTTGGAACATGCAGCAAGCTTGACCTTTGAACCCCATGCTGAGATATACTACCTCAACAGAAATCACACCACCCAAGGTCTGGACTGTAAGGTGGAAAGAATAGTCAGAGCTTCTGCATTCTCAGGTGCCAGAGTGGCTAATAAAGCTTCCTCTTCTTACATGGGCATGTCTCTATGCCTGATTCACAGATGACTTTCTTGCATATCTTTTGAGAGAAAAAGAAAGGGGGTGAACTCTGAATATAGACTCCTGGACTTGAGTTCCACCTTTGACAACTTACTATGGGACTCCTGTAAGACACTGAACTCCTCTGAAACGCATAGAGAGTGAACCCTTCATCCCAGGGATGGGATGGAGACTATTCACCTCCGCAGTGCCTGGCTCAAAATAGTTCTCCATCCCTGACTGTTTTTCTTCCCTTTTTGCTTTTATTTACTGCATCAAAGCTATCTACTGTTTCCCCAGGATTGTTTTGACACCACATATTTTGTTTGGGAATATCCTAGGTCAGTGGTTCTCAAAGAGTGAGGGCTTGACAAGCAGCATCAGCATGCAAATTCTCAGGTCTCCCCCAGACCCACTGAATCCAAAAACTCTGCCTCCTGTGTTTTTTTAAAGCTCTCCAGGTGGTTCTGAGGCATGCTCAAGTTTAAGAGCCATTGTCCTAAAATGTCATATTAAGTAAATAATTTTAAGCACCTGCAAAAAGCTCCCATTTCCCAGTACCCTCATATATTAGAGTGGAGCCTCAAAAAATAATAAACCCATCAAATAGGTAAAACAAAAATTATATTATGTCTTTTTTTAATGAGGAAATTGCTATCAGAAAGACAACTGTCTCACTGTGTCAGTGAGTTGCAGAGCAGAGCCACCAGGTCGACATCCTAGCCCAGTTCTGCCCTTGGCCAGTCCTGTGGGGATCCAGTAACACCCCAACCTTTCAGTCAATGGGAAAGAAGCTAAAACACTGTTGCTTTACACAAACCACGTCCCCTCTCTGCACCTGAGTTTCTTATCTATAAAATGAGGTCAGTGAATTTAGCATCTCCTGCTATGTGTGTGTCCTACACACACAGGTCCCTATTGATGCCCACAGATCCACAGGCAATTAATTTTAGAAGTACTCTACTTCTTCCTCCTGGAAATTCTAGGTGCACAGTGGTTTTATAAATGTTCTGGGAAGACCTGCCCCTAAGCAATGTATTTAAATTTGCATTTCCCAAACATTTATTTTCATCTTATACTTATTAGCATCTTCCCGGAAATAATGTCCCATGAAACAATCCTTGAAAATGATCAGTGAACTAAGATGATGTGGTTCTGTGATTATTCCAGTCCACAGTCCATTCTATTAACTCACACCAGGGGGCATCCAACAAATCCATTCAAATCCTGTTACCACTTTCAAAGCTGGTAGTCTTCCACCTCCCTTTTGGGTAACTTGTGCTCGGTCCCTCATTTCCATTAGTTTTCTCTCCCATTCCTTTTCCATTAATCACAGGTTATAGAAGAAAGAATAGATATCTTCTCTTTTGTATAGACTTAGATGTGTTTGTAAAAATTATAAAGATGTATAAAAGTGGGTGTTTAGAAAAACCAGAATTACTATAAAATTCATCCCTGACTCCACAGTGCTTTACGAGAAGTTTCTTTCTATAAGTGAGAACCTAAGTAATTCTGAAGCCAGGCTTTTTATTCCACTTAAAGCATCTTATTAATAGTCCAAGCCAATGAGAGTAAACAGAGGAAATCTCTACACCACACCAGCCAGTGGCTAAGAGGGGCCCTCGTCTCCTGGCATCTGTCACCAGCCTGACATCTGGATTGCTGCACAGCATCAATAGAGAAATCCCTACATCTCAAGCACACTTTCAAAAGTGAATGCTGTGCATCTGTCCACAGAACCTTTTGGGTTTCCAGCATTTCTTTATCTCATTGGATTTTATTGCCCAGATGCCAAGGCTGCTGCCATTCGGGATAGGTAGGAAAGGCAGAAGAGCAAGGCTGATGGGTCCATGTGCAAGATGCCTCAGGACAAGCATTGCTTGAAACCCTCTGTTTATCTACATGCTGAATTTACATTTTAAAAAGTGAATTTGTGTATTTCTTAGCAGTCTTCCTGGAAAAAAATAGTAGTGGTGAGACTTTTCCTTCCCTTTGCCAGGCCTTTACTCACATAATTCCCTCCTCCTCAAATGTGTTCTGTGCCAGAATCCTACTCTGTCAAAATTCTACTCCTCCTTCAGTGCCAAATTTATATGTCATATCTTCAGTGCCAAATTTATATGTCACCTCCTTGGCAATAAAGCCCCTAGTCTCCCCATCCAGAATTAACCCCTCCCTGGTCTCCTGCAGCATTTTGTATTTCTTGGATAGCACATACCCAGTCTATTTTGTAGACTGAAAGGTATATATGTCTGTGTGTGTGTTTCTCCCACTAGTTTATAATTCCTTGAAGGTAGGGTCCATAGCCTGCTTAGAGCTTATAGCCTAGGGCTTTCAAATTAATGTTTATTGAATTAAACTTTCTTCACCACCTTGTTAGCCAGGACTATCTTGTTGCAGATAAAAGAAACCCAACTCAAACTTTACTGGGCAAACAGAAAGACTGGTTCATGTTCTCGGGGACAAATAGGAGAATATGTTGGCACATAACACCAGGGTAACCCAACTTCTTTCATCATGAATCAGCTTCTGCATCTCTCACTCTGCCTCTCAGAGCTAAAGCTCACTAAACCGCGTGGGTCCTACCGTATTTGCCGGCGTATAAGATAATTTTTTGGCCCTGAAAAATACCGTATTTGCCGGCGTATAAGAGACTGGGCATATAAGACGACCCCCTAACATTTCCACTCAAAATACAGTTTGTTATATACTCGCCGTATAAGACTACCCCCCACTTGGAGGCATATTTTTCAGGGCCAAAAAATCGTCTTATACGCCGGCAAATACGGTATGTCATCCTTAAATGAGTCATTCTGGCCAGGGGATATGGGCAAACCCATGTTGTGTGCTTCACAATATAACTGTATGATCAGCCACATGTGAACCAGAAAGACTGCAAGTGGGTCAGGAGTGGTTCTTCTAGCACAGGAAGGAGACTTGGCTGCCAGACAGGCAAATCAACATGTATCACAACATCCCCATCTAGTAGGGTTAGGAAGATGTCCTAACAATTAGAACTGTCAAAGGATAGGATAACCTCTCCCGTAAGACATTGAGCTGATCACCCATCTGTCAGAAATATTTTATAGAGAACGGAAGGGGTTAGACTTCTAAGGTTCTTTCTAATGCATATCCTTTAAGACCCAAAAGAATATTCACAGTGAAGAAAGAATCAAAAGAACAGAGTGCTGCTAAGCTCAACTGCATTTTTTTTCTTTCTTTCTTCCGTTTTGTTTTTGTTTTGTTTTGTTTTGTGTGTGTGTGTGTGTGTGTGTGTGTGTGTGTGTTTTATTTTTGTTTTGTTTTTCCTTTTTCAGAGAGCAGATGTGGCCGTGGCCCCTTTAACTATCACCTTGGTCCGGGAAGAAGTGATAGACTTCTCCAAGCCATTTATGAGTTTGGGGATCTCCATCATGATAAAAAAGCCACAGAAGTCCAAGCCGGGGGTTTTCTCCTTCCTCGATCCTTTGGCTTATGAAATTTGGATGTGCATTGTGTTTGCCTACATTGGAGTTAGTGTCGTCCTTTTCCTGGTCAGCCGCTTCAGCCCCTACGAATGGCACAGTGAAGAGTTTGAGGAAGGGCGGGACCAGACAACCAGTGACCAATCCAATGAGTTTGGAATATTCAACAGCTTGTGGTTCTCCCTGGGAGCCTTCATGCAGCAAGGATGTGACATCTCCCCCAGGTCAGTCAGTTCTTTTCAGCCTCTTTGCTCAAGTGTTATATTTTTCTTGGTAAAAGCAAATGCTACAAAATCAAGGGTTAGGAATTATTTGCAGACTTTGTTGTACTCAGTGTTTCAACTATGCCTTACCATCAACAGTCCGTTGCATGCTGTGGCTTATTTGGCTGCATCCTGCCAGTTCTGTCTTCTATTTGGCTGATCTGCTCTGTCAAGATTAATAGGCATAATCACAAATGTGATGTTCTATAGCTGAAAGGATGGGGGGAGGCAATATGGTACAACTAACATATATTGACCACCTACCATTTGCCAAGCAAGATATTGAGTTCTCTATTTTAATTTATCTCATTGAATCCTTATAGAAGCATAAGGTGGGGCTCTCATGATTTCTCCTTTTGTGATTGCGGGGCCACAGAAATGCTGAATATCTTGCCAGGGTTAAACAGCTAGCAGTTAGGTGAGTTGAGATTCAGACCGCCATCCTGTACTTCTTCTGAATGGTGAAGGATCAGTGGACTATGTATAAGTGGGCACTAGTATGCTCTTTGTGTCCCTAAACAAGTCATCTGACCGTTGGTACCTTCATCTTTAAGAGAAAAGCTCTTCTTGGTTCTGAGAAAGAGCTTGGAAATAATTTAGTTCTGATGGAAATGTAAAATTGTTTCTGGTGGTTCAAAAATGAGGGTGCTCAGCGCTGCCTCTTAATTTGTATCAAGAGTATTAGGGTGAGCATATCAGTGAGGTTCCAGACCAACACAAGGAATCAGAGTAGCTCTATCTTTGGCTATTTTAAATATTGGACTTGTGAATAATATTTCTTTTGTAAAAGGATTCTGAAGCTAAGACAAAGGAACAAGGAAGGGAAGAAAAATTTTAAAACCACCAATCTAGATCAATTCCCACATTTATTCACCTCCAGTCTTTGTGTATAATGTTCTTTCAAGTACATTCTAAAGTATTTGTGCCACAAATCTCCTCCAACTTACTGATAAATAAGCACTGACCATATTTCCTTTTACAGTGGTATAATATCCATGAACTCTTTCTTCAGAAGGCAGCCCCTTATAGATTACCAAGTTCCTACAGTATGCAGGGAGGCATGGCTAAGAATTTGGTGACCATGGGTAAATTTGCACACACTGTTTTTATGGGGATATATATATATATATATATATATATATATATATGCCTCATGAGCATGCACTGGAGACATCCGTACCACATATAAAATTGTTTTGCATTTGAGTGTTGATGAGGACCAATATTCCTAGTGGCAATGGAATAAAAATCTTTCTAAGGAGCTTCCCGCACGACTCACTTTGCCTGCTGTATAATTTAGATTGTCTCATTATTCACCATTATAATTTTGTTTTTCTTTAAATAAGAAGACAGCCGGGGGTGGGGGAGGGTGTGTGGGAGAGGAGGTGTGAGACTAGATACTTGGCCAATACTGGCAAACACATGGTGAAGAGTAGATAGAACCAAGCAGGGGAAGGGCTTACTTAAAAATAAACCATGCCAGTGGATAAACAGTGAGAAGTAATGATTTTTATGTATTTGGTATAATGTAGAGCCATCAAAACATGCCTGTGTCTCAAAAGACACGTGGGCTTGTTTTTTTCTCCATTATTTCCTTCCTCGGTGGGCATCTTACCTCTTAATGGAACCTTTGTGGGCTGGCCTCAGACTCCTCACCATTCCTCCAGAGGTCTTAGTTTGTGGCCAACAGCTGAGACCTCTGCCAGGCATGTTTTTCATGTTTTGATCTTCACGGAGTCTGGCAATGGTTACCCAAAACTAAGTGGCCTCTTTAGCTGACCCACAATTCCCCACTTTATTGTAGCCCCCATATTTCTGTTTTCATTACTTACTCAGCTGGCTTCTGAAAGGATACCTGAGTGTGTGACCTCTGCCTAGAAGAGGACTTTGTTTCCTAGGAATGTACAGAAGTGAAGATGCGACTGAACAGGAATGTACACATCTTCCTGCCTCACAATCTTTAATACATCAACTACACTCTATGCCTGTTATTTTCATTGGTAAAAGGAAATAAGAGTTTCTACCTTAAGTATGGTTGTGAAGTTTAAGAGATTGATACAGATAGACCCCATAACACAGTATCCAGCCAGCACAAAGGAAGCATATAAAACAGATGCTTTTTATTATTTTATCCATTTTATATATTAGACTTCTGCTGAACTTCACTAGAAGACAGTGTGCTTACATAGCTTTGAAAACCACTGGACTTCTCCCTTCTGGGGAAGTCAAGGGTCAAAAGAAAAACAGCCAGCGGTTCCCTCTAGACCAGCAATGCCTGGATTTCTGAGGCTCTTCCTCACAGGAAATGAGAGGAAAGATTTGTCATTTTGGATTAAAGAGTCTGACAGACACAAGAGTAAACCTAATAAACTAAGGAGTTTTATCTCCCTGAGGTGGACTCATTTTTATGGAGCCTACCCTGGCCACTTCCAGAGCTTATGGGCCTGTAAAAACCCCCTCAGAGTCAGAATATACATCACAATATTTCTTGGAAATACATTCTAAAGAGAGATGGCATCTTGCTAGGGCCAGATAAAAGGATACTGTGGCAGTGAATTGGGCCAGGGACCAAGCAGACAACTGCAAACACCAATGGAAGCTTATGTTTTATACACATTTCCTGATGAATTAAACAGGTTTTGTGATATGCATAACACCACATTCAACACTTAGGGTGCTATGGAGGAAGGCATTTTTAAGGAAAGTGTATATATCAAACACCCTTTCCAGTGAGTTTCAGTAACTCTTCTTGTTATTTATTGAAAGAATAGACCTTAATCCTTATGAATTTAAAATTTGGGAAACTAAGTTTCTTCAGAATTGTATCTGCATTCATATGTATGACACTCTATCTTTTTTTAACCTCTTCAAAATTCATGTTAAGATCTATTGACCAATGCCAATAAAATGTGACCAGATGTGATTGTCTGCACATCACCTGATGACAGTAATGTGAACAGATAGAGTTCTGTTTCTCACATAAGAAAAGTGGTGGTAGATAGTGGCTCTTACTTAACTCAGTGGCATCAGGGTCAGCTGTTCCATGACTCTTTTCTTCATGTTTGCAAGATGGCAGCTCCCAGATCCTATGTTCATATTTAAGCAGCTACAAGGGAAAGAAGGGTTGCCAGCCATTTCTATCTCTTTGGATCAGGAAATAAAAGCATAATAGAACATCCCCTATCCCAAGCAGACATCTTCCCCTATCTCATTAGTCAGAACAGTGGCCCATGATCACTTCTAATGGCAAGGGAGGTGAGGAGGCAAGAAGTTGGGTGTTCTAGCCTCTAGAGTAGGAGTGGGAATGGAGGTACGAGAGTCAAAGCAGAATTGCGTAAAGTATCTAAAGTCAGTGTTTTCTGTGCCCGCGCCATGAATAAATAACCTGTAATTAGCACATTGAAGGACTATGCCTACAGATTCTACTGAAATGCTTTAAAGACTCTTCCCTCCCCCTTATAAATTTTTATATAAAAATTGTGTTCTGTGTAACCTATTTTAACATTCAAAGTTAAAATTCACTCTAGTTGTAATCACAGATAAAAGTGCCATCCATGAATTGACTTGTAGGCCTGCTTCTTGTGACCAAAGATCTATTTTTAATACATACATCAGATTCCTTTTTTAAAGAGAGGAACATTTTGAGAAGGGATATGTGAGAGACAAAAAATCATCACAGTCAAAATTTATCTTCAGAATTCCTCCATTCCCACTCTCCTACCTCCATTCCCACTCCTACTCTAGAGGATAGAACACCCAACTTCTTGCCTCCTCACCTCCCTTGCCATTAGAAGTGATCATGGGCCACTGTTCTGACTAATGAGATAGGGGAAGATGTCTGCTTGGGATAGAGGATGTTCTATTATGCTTTAATTATGGCTGGCAACCCTGGCTGGTTTGGCTTAGTGGATGGAGCGTCGGCCTGCAGATCCCGGGTTCCATTCCAGTCAGGGCCATGTGCCTTAATTGTGGGTGCATCCCCAGTGGGGGTGTGCAGGAGGCAGCTGGTCGATGTTTCTCTCTCATTGATGTTTCTAGCTCTCTATCCTTCTCCCTTCCTCTTTGTGAAGAATCAATGGAATATATTTTTTTTAAACGTGTCTTCAGTTCCCTCAACTTTCCTTTCTGGACATTTTCTCCTATTTGTAGCCAATGTCATCCATTTATTCTACAGATGTTACTGATCATCTATGGCATGGGGGCATGGTACCATGTGCTGAGAATATGAACATACATTGATGATGGAGCATAAGGGTGGGAGTCTTTGCTTCAAGGGACTGGCAGTATAGTGGTATGAACAGACATTACACAAGCAATTGGGAAAGTATAAATTGTGATGTACTATGAATAAAATAAACCTCCTATAGCAATATATAATATGGAGAGTGGGATTAAAAGGGACTTACTTAGGATGTTCTGAGAAGGTTTATAGAAGGAGCTGATAGGTAAGAGGGAGCTAGGCTTATTAGAACTGAGAGACATAATAACTATGTGTAAAGGCCCTCAGGTAAAAAAGAGCTTAGTGATTTCCACTAAGGGTAACCAGTGTGCATAACTTGTTGTGAATGAAAAGAATTATGGTTTGAGATAACATTATAGAAGTAGGTAGAGGCAAGATCATGTAGAAACTTATGGCCATAGAACAGATTTGGAGTTTTACTCTAAATACAATGAAAAGATATTGGAGAGTTTTAAGCAAGGGAAGAATTGATTTACATGCTAAAATACCACTCTGAGGAGCTATGATGAAAATGAATTAGAGCACAGAATAGCTAAGAGTGGAAGCAGAGGGGCCAAACAAGATGCTTTCCTGGGCATCCAGGGGAAATTATAGTGAAGAAAATCATTATAGTTGTGTAGGTGGATTTGTGGTCTACTTTTAAACTAGAATGAATAGTACTTGTTGATGGATTGAATAAATGAAGGTGAGGAGAGGGAAGAGTCCATGGTAAATCCAAAAGGTAGAGAGCATTTCAAAAACATGGAACTATAGATCTAGAGACCTTTAGTGGATCATTAGGATGGGTGGGATCACTAGTATGATCTCGGTTATCTATCCCATATTACAGATGAGAAAACACACCCAAAAGGAAAGGGATCTTCTCTAAAGGTGAGTGAAATAATAATTCTGGCCTCAATGCCCAGTGCAAAGCAGTCTTGATCCAAGGCTTTATTTCCTGCAGTGAGCTAAAGTGAGCCACTTCAGCTCTTTATTCGCATAGCTTCCACACCCCATTGGCTTTTCCATGGGGTCAGTACTTTCCTGGGTTGAGGTGACCTTAGTAAGGAGAATGAGAGGGATTTGGAAGGTCTTAGAGAAACAGAGGAAAAATGGAAATTAGACTTCAAATTTCAGAACCCTCTTTTATTCTTGATTTTAAATTGTATCAGAAAGTATGATAATTACTAGTATCTCCACTTAGTGAAGATAATTACTGTCAGTGAGAAGTCTCAAGCGGGGGAGTGATGGCAATTTTGAGATCTCTGAGAACCCTATACTACAAGCTCCCAGCTAATGGATTTGCAGAGGGCCCTGCAACTAACTGATTCACCATGGGAACAGGGTGGCCAATAAGCAGAGCCCAAACATACAACACTAGAATAGCCTGACCTTTGCATTCACACACAAATTCCATAGCAACCAAAAGCTTCAGCATTAAAAGGTGAGAAGAAATCTCCCCCCTCCTCCCCATCACTTCCTCCTTCTTTTTCAGAGATAGCCAAGCAAATCTCCTCCTCTTCCTTACCTTGACATGGCTTGAGTGGTACAAGAGAATTGGATGCTGAGAGTAAATACAGGGTGATTTAAAATCACCCCCTCAAAATCATATACCCTTTACAGCTGATAGCTCAATTAATATTTCTTCTCAGATTTAACCCATTGGAATTAATAATTATTCAAAGTGTGTATATATTTTTGGGGACATCCTATATTCATAAAAGCAGCCTGAAATTATAAAGTATTTCACCTATAAAAAACATAGCCTCATTTAGAATATAGATTCATTGCTGCAAGGATCAGTGTCACAAGGATTTGTGGAAAATAATGATGCAAGTAATCGGTGATAGATGCTTTTAGTCTTGGAACTGGTTATGGGAGTCCGAATCCCAGAGTCAGAATCTTGGATGTCTGTCAGACTGCAGGTTGCCAGGCCCTGCCCCACATGTGCAGGTTTGGAAATGCTGCAGTTGAAGAGAGGAATACACGTTTCACAAGTCCTCTTCTTTCCCCAGGATAGATGGACATTAACATTTGAAAGTCTCTGAACTAGGGTGTTGTCCAGGGAAGTCAGTTTTGAGTCAACTAGAATGAGTGCCAGCTAAAAGCCACAAACACTAAACCCAAGGTCTGCCTGCCTTGCCTGGTATGGTACTTGCTAGGTGTGCGAGGCCCTGGGCACATAGGAGGTAACAGTGATCATTGAAGGTGGAGGTCTTGCCAGTGATCCTGCCTCCTCATACCAGGAGGAGCTCACAAAGGGATTCACCAAAGAAAATTCCCCTAGATGTGTTACCCTAGACATTTCAAGTGACGCCAACACAGAGGGATTGGTACAGGGAAGGGGAGCCTGCCATCGTGGCAGGTGTGATCCATGCATGGACAGCCCTGAGGGACCCCAGCTCAATGCCTCCTTCCTTTACAACTTCAGTCTTTTGCTACTTGAGGCCCAGAGCCAGGCTCTGATACTGAGCCGTCTTACAGACCATTCAAAAGCACAACAGCCCAAGTTTCAAAAGCCCCAAAGGCCCCATGGGAGTGTTAAAATGAATGCAGTGACAGGAGGATAAAGGCTTCTCAGGATACATAACTGAAAAACATTTCCTGCATCTCAGCCAGCAGTTCTGGCCATCAGCAATGGGGAAGTCAAATTGCTTGCTCTCTCTGGATTTCTCTGGAATTTTGAGATTTGAATAGTTTCATTGAAGAGAGATTCCCCCCCCCCCTCTCTAAAATCACAATTGGCAAATTTTCAGAAAGTGTTTCACAGAGCAGAAAGGAATGATTAGGACCATTTATTCACTCATCAAATGTTTATTTATGTAGCCAGCATGGTTCAAGGTGCTCTGGGAGACATCAATGAACAAAGCAGACAAAAATCCATGCCCTTCTAGAACTTACCTTCTGGTGAGAGGAGGCAGGCAATAAACAAAATGTAATTAACACCTCATCACAATTTGATAAGTGAAGATTCTAGCTTATAGGGAGGGAAAGTACTTTGCAAAGCTCACATGGGAAATTAGTGTAAGTTCAGTAACACAAGAATGGAGGTCAGCTGGAGGCTGTGATGAACTGGGACACCCATGTGTCAGCTCAAGAGGGCCACTCCCACTCAATTCTATACAGTCTTTGTTATGGGAACTCTGCGCAGATTAAACAAAAGCCTGCCTAGATTCAGCTTTCGGGGCACTAATTGGAGGCCCCTGGAAGAATGCTTGAAACTATAAAAACACCACTGTATCTGTAATGCATTCAGACACACATGAAATCCTATTTACTTTTTTGTTGTTGTTGTGAATTCTCTTCTCCCCTCTTCTGTTTTTGGTTCCAAAACTGATTGCTAACTTTTTCTTTTCTTTCACGTGCTTGGCAAAGTCCAGGCCATGGATGGGGGCTGCACTGGAAGAAAATGGTCCCCATGTCTATATACCCAAAAAAGCCTGCCCATGGCTACATCTTGCTAGGTCCCACATTTTCCTGGAGAGAACCCCCCGTTTCTTCTTAAACCCTCTGGAAATACAGCATTTGAGATCAAGAGACCCAATAGTTCATCTGAAAAGAAGTACTAAATTCTATATAGGGAAAAAAATGAAAGCATAATTAATTAAATTATGGAGAATGTTTTAGGAGCCTGGTGGTTTTAAATGTGAGTTAGGTACATCATCCAACTGTGACAAATGAATACTTGTACCCTAGGTATGTTTAAGGGAGATAATAGGTGAAATAAGCCCAAGATATCTAGCAGGAAATGGCATCAAGGCCACAAACACAGATATTATACATCTGGGTAATGATAGTCACTGTGATTATCTAGTGGCTTAAGGAGACACAGTAGTTGCTGGGAGTAGAATGAAGAGTCCTTTACCCAAGTGGGGGGTGGGGAACAGGTGCATCGTTGTCACAGAGGGTGGGCTGAAGAGGTTAGAGGAGGAGCTTAGAATGAAGCTCAGTGTCAGTCTTCCAATAGCCCTCCGGGTGAGTCACTTACTAAGTATACCAGTTAATAATGCGGATTTTTTTTTCAGTAGATGGAGTTACACATATGTTGCTATATATGCGATTTGATATGTATGCTATTTTGTTGTACTGACAACAAGCTTCAAAACGTCATATGTCAAATTTTCTAAAGGTATGAACATCATAGATATTTACACTTAAAATGTCAAATTTCTTGCCAAAAAAAAAGAGCACTGAGGGAAGTTTTAATTCATTACTTTATTTTGAATAAAAGTGCTGCTGAATACTTTGGGAAGCTTATAGTGAACATGCTCCATCTCAAGATATTTGTAAATGCTGGCCTAAACACTTTTAAAGTGATGATTTCAATGTGAAAGACAAAGAATGTCCAGGTCAATCAAAAAAGTTTGAAGACCAACAATTACAAGCATTATTAAATGAAGATGCATGTCAAACTCAAAAACAACTTTCAGAAAGATTACATGTTCCTCAGCAAATAATTTCTGATCTTTTACAAGCAAAGGTAATGATTTTAAAGGAAGGAGAATGGTTGCCACATCAACTGAACAAAAGGCAAATGGAAAACCAAAAAGTCATTAGTAAAATGTTGCTTCAACAGCAAGAAAGAAAGTATGTTTTGCATTGAATTGTGACTGGCTATGAAAGTGGATTTATTTTGAGAATCCCAAATGCACAAAATCATGGGTTGATCCAGGTCAACCATCAATATCGACTGCAAGGCCAAATTGCTTCAGAAAGTAGACAATGCTCTGCGTTTGATGGGATCAGGAAGGTGAAATGTATTATGAGCTTCTAAAACCAGGTAAAACTTTTAATACTGATACTACCAACATCAAATAATCAATTTGAACCATGCTTTGATCGTGAAACCACCAGAATGTGCCAGAAGACACGGTAAAGTAATTTTGCTTTATGATGACGCACCATCACACACTTCAAAACCAGTTAAAGACACCTTAAAATATCTTGCCTGGGAAGTATTAACCCACCCACTGTATTCACCAGACCTTGCTCCTTCAGATCACCACTTGTTCTAAACGATGGCACACGCACTTTCTGAGAAGCACTTCAAAACGAACGAAGATGTGGAAAATTGGGTCTCTGAATGGTTTGCCTCAAAACAAGAAAAGTTCTGTTGGGATGGTATCCACAAATTACATGATAGATGGGGGAAGTGTGTAGCTAGCGATGGATATTACTTTGAATAAAGCACTTTTGATGTTTCTCTTGAAATTATAATATTTTCTTTTATTACAAAATCCGCATTATTAACCAATACACCTAGTATCTGTCTCACTTCCCCCTCCCCCCATCCTGCCTTCGAACTTGGAGTATGTCCCAGCCTCTATCTAAGGCTTATCTCCCTTTAATTTCCAGGTTCAGTCAAGGCTCTAGCCAAATCAAGTTGAGCTTCATTCTGTTTCCCAAGCCCCGTGATACTTGTGTGCCCTGTCATTGTCTTTGCTTGGACTGACCTCTCCTATCATTCCTACTCAAGTCCTTCCCCTTTTGCAAATGCTGCTTTTGAACCCCAATTACTCATCTGAAGCTGTTTTACAGTAATGGTTATACCTTGAACTCTGGAATAGGACTACCCTAGTTTGAATCCTAGTGCTACCACTTACTAGCTGTGTGAACATGGAAAAATATCTTCCTGTACCTCAGTTTCTTCTTCTGGAAAATGGGGATGATAATAGGAAGACCTACTTCAAAAGGATATTTTGAATATTAAATAGAAATTCATAGAAAGCTTTTCCATTGCATAGGGCTTACATGAACAGCAAACACTGTTGACATTAGTGTTGCTGTTGCCATTGTCATCTGAACCTATATCCATCTTATATCTTCAATCTTCCACTGCTGTTCCAATATCTGTTTCTTGTCAAGACACAGACTGGCAAACTTACCTCTGCAACTCATTTAAAACATGATATAGGTTGTTGTATATTCTAATTATTCAGCACATATTTGCTGAATGGATATGTGCACTTTTGAAGACCATGTCATATTTTTTCATTTAAAGGAGAAAAAGCAACCTAATGGTTAGAATTTCTGGCTGTCACTAACAAAGTGTGTCACCTGATGCAACTCAGTGCTCCTCTTTGAATGATTTTGGAGGAAGATGTAGAATTGAAGAAAAGGAAGTTAAATGGACTCAGATTTTAAAAAAAAAAAGTTCCCTATCATCCTAATGTTACCAGTTACGCCACTCTTAAGGAATTTTCTAATTGTCTCTTTTTTGGGAAAATAATAGCAATAATTGCTTTCATTTGTTGCACCTACTATATGTCATACACTCTGATAAGTGTTAGATCATGCTACTTCTAAATATCATGACAGCACTGCCCCCAGCACATCAACACCATTTTACATATGAGAAAACTGAGGCTCAGAATGACTAGTCCCTTGTCCATGGTGTCCCAGCAGAGTTGGGATTAATCGGGTGTGCTTAATTCTAACACCCAAGATTTATTCTTTTTTTAATATATTTTTTAGAGAGGAAGGGAGAGGAGGAAAGAGATAGAAACATCAATGATGAAAGAGAATCACTGATTGGATGCCTCCTGCATTTGCCTTACTGGGGATCAAGCTGTACATATGCCCTGACCAGGATTCAAACCATGACCTTCTGGTTTACAAGTCAATGCTCAACCACTGAGCAACACTGGCCAGACCTATGATTATTCTTGACTGTCTTCCATGATACGATATCTTCTGAAGGTCCCTGAGGGATCCCTGTGAAGTTTTGAATTTGTGAAGAAGAAAAAAAAAGCACCCCTAACTTTTTTTAATGGACCTTCTTTACTTTAGTTTGTTTTCCATTATCCCTCACAGTATCTTTGTCTTTAAAATCCATCTCTAAGGAAGGAAAGGTAAGCAGACAGATTGTATTCTACCCCCACGAGATATAAATACAGTGTGGCCAGTTGAGGCAAGGAAAGTGGTGAAACACAGACAAGAGCAAAGATATAACTGATGTCACTTTGGAGAGAGAAATCTGTGGTTTCAGCTGGGAGGTGACTATGAGTATATGGTGGTTCCATAGTCAGAGCCAATAGCCGAAGAGGGCATGTTTTTAACTATAGCACTTTAAGTATGAATGAGGTGGGGGTGGGAAGAAAAAAAGTTTCACAAACAGCCTAAAAATTGTGGATATAAGAAACAGCTGGAATCTACACATTTATCTTATAGAAAAGGATCCTATAGAAAGGGCTATGCAGATGTGACAAGGTGTACGTATAAGGATGTTCATTTCAATGTTGTTTCAAAAAGCTGGAAGTAGCCCACTGTCCATCAGTGGAACTCCAAGGAAAGAAGTGACGGTTCATCATCAATAAAACACAAAGTAGCTGCTAAGGGGGCTGAACAGGATGCCTGTGCTGCTTTGTAAAGAGCTTCAGGGTGACACAGCAGGGAAATAAAGGGTTCTGGTCCCAAAGAATAGGCTCTTTTCCTTGCACCATGCTGCCTCTCTGAAACATAGGGAACTAGGGGGATGTGCAAGCAAGAGCTAAATTCTATGGTGTGTAGAGTTGGTGTCAGAGTTTTTCTTAGAAGGGCTGCAGCTAAAAGAGACTTCTGGGAAGCATTGTACTGTGGCTTGAAAGAAGAGATAAGATTTTCCACAAAAGCAAAGAAAAGTAAAGAGGGAAATCTCTTGTGGGAATCACCCTGAGCAAAGGCACTGAAGCAGGCAGGTGGTAAGCCAGGGAACCTGTCAATCAAAGTCTTCCCTAGGTGCTCATGAGCGAAAGGTTCAGAACTCAAAATGTTTAATGACACAATACCATGACTTTGGGGGTCATATAACCTGTTGTAAGGCCATGAGAGTGTCAACCAAGAAACACACAGAATTGAAAATGGGCTATGTTGGGCTAGTTCTTCAGTTGCCACCAGAAAATAACTCCCAGCTCCCTTTGGGTATCTTTATTGATTGGTGTTAAGGCATGATCAACCATGGATGGAAGCATGTCAGCCAGGGTCTAATTTCTGGAATTCAGAAGGTCCTGGCTGGATGCTCTAGAAGTGCCGAGTTATTTATCTCCTAAGCAGTCGGTAGAAGGGGCTGTCAGGCAGAAAGATGCCTTCCCACCTGTGGAATTCTGACTGTGCACTTATCTGGTATTTATCTTCTCTTCCATGTCCTGGTCTTTATGTAGGTACCCATTCTGGGGATGGGGAGAGAGAATGAAAAGTCACTTATTTTGTTCTGTTTCTGGTTAGTGTGGTTATGTATTTCTACATATAAAAGAGAAGATTATTGAGTCAAATGCTTTAATTGAGTATCATCTAAGTTTCTAAACCTTGTATTAAGCACAGTGCTAAGAATTATGGCAGATGCAATGAAAAATATGAGTTCAGACCTCTAACTTTGCTAGTCAGTAGGGAAACCAAGATATACAAGACAAAATGTAGATAATAAAGTAGAATGTACACCTGAATAATTCCAAAATGTAGGATTTATAGTCAACTGATAGAGAAGAGAAAGATCTGAGGACTAAAATGATCTGAGATGGCTTACTACAAAAAAGAGACTTGGCTGATTCTAAGAATTAAAGCTAGGCTCATGGAAGAAACTCCAGGTAAGATGGTTAAAAGCAGGGATGGAGGAGGGGAGGGGAACCAGCAAAGAAGGGGAGATTACGGTGTTTTGAGACCAAATATCCCATTATTCAGACAGACCTGGATTTGGATCTTAGTCCACCAGTTAATTAGCTGTATGACTTGAGCTAGTAACTTACCTGACAAGCTTGTTTCCTCAACTTTAAAAAGGTAGCAAGAGGCCATTAATATCAATATTGCGGGATTTTTATAATAATACATGAGTAAAAGGAGGCTAAAGTATGTTGCCCAGTACTGAATACTATATAGCAGGGGTTTCAAATTTTTCAATTTTCTTTCCCTTAATTTGTGTTATTAATCACTTTACTTCCTTTCCAAGTCATCCCTGGCCTCTCACCAATCATTTATTCCTGCTACGCTTTCTAAGACTCACTGGTGTATATCTTATCTGGCTATGCTGCAGGAAGTCTGGAGCCTGCTCACAGGAGAAGGGAAATGCTGCCAGGTACAGTGTTATTACTCGAGAATATTGGCAGCATTTTTCACCCCACACCAGGATTATTCCTCAGCTCAAGCCTAGACAGACCTGGGTCTGAGCTCCTACATGCTTTCCTAACATAGCTCGTCTCCTGGGCAATGACCCTACCTTCCCAAGCCACACTGTCCACCAATCCCCTCCTGATCTCCTGAGTATTTGGTTTTGTTTCTCAGTGGTCAGCATGATGGTGGTGTCCTCTGCATTCCAGGGTGACAGATACTGGTTTTGCAGGACTTGTAAACATTTAGGACTTTTCCACAAACTAGTTAAGACCATGTTCTCTGGAGTTCGATCTGGGCTTCCTTCTTCCTCTTAACTAAATTGCTGTGTGATGCTGAGCAACTGGCTTGGCAATCCAGCACCTCTGTTACTACTCCTGCATAACAAGCCAGCCCAAATTTTTAGCATACAACAACAGCTTTTTTATTATGTTCATGGATTCCAGGAGTCAGGAAACTTGAAAAGGGACAACATGACTTGTCCCTGCTTAAAGATGTCTGGGACTTCAGATGCAGCAACTGAAGGGCTGTGGATGGCTTGACAACTGGGAAATGGGATCGTCTGAAGACTCACTTACTCACATGGCTGGCTCTTGAGGCTGTTTTCCTTAACACCTACACGTGCCTTCTCTATGCCCTGCCTGAGCTTCCTCACAGCATGGTGGCCAGATCCCAAGAACAATTATTCAAAGAGAAGCAGGCAGAGATATATTATCTTTTATGGCCTACCCAGCCATATCAAGAGGGATGGAACATAGATTCTACCATTCAGCATACAACCTGCCACATTTTACATATAAAATAAAGATAATACTCTTTGAATCATTATAAATATTAAATGGGATTAGATATTTAAATACTTAGCATGGTACCTAACATGCAATAAGTGCTCAATAAAAGGTACGTAATCTTTCTGTCTCTCTCTTTTCTTATGAATATATATATATATATATATATATATATAGTTACAGATATACTAGTAAATATATAGATATAGATATATAGATATACAGATATATAGATATTGTCAGTTAATAGCTAGTACTTATTAATATGCAATGTAGTCAGGGTTACTTAATATTTTGTATCCATAGTAGACACTGGTAATTATTTAAGTTAATGACTCTATATATTAGATCCTCAATGGCTAACGCCTTAAAAAGTCAGGTAGTTTCTTGTCTAATGACCTAATTTTATAATTTTGGAAGCCAAGGTCAAGAGAGTTCACACAGTGAGTTAAGTTAGCATTGAACATTTTATATTTCAACCTTGGATAAAGCATTTTTTGTTGCAAATGACCAAAGTGACCCTTAACAAACAATGAGCAATTTTTCAAAAGATTGATGTTTAGATTTCAAAACCTTTCAGAATATGTAGGGCCTTGTACTTCATTATAATCCCTGGAGGCAAATGAAAAGAGACAGGAGGATATAAGAGCTAGGTGTGTTCTCCCTTTGCAGGTCTGAACAAAGAGATGAGTGAGGTCATTGCCTATGTGTTTTTGAAACTATACATATTGTTCCAGCTCCCCACAACCAAAGGTCCCCACATTTAGGTAGTATTTCCTCAGCGAATCAACAAAGCAGAACAATCAGTTAGCAAAATGGAGTTGCTGTGCCTTTGCATCTCCACACTAAGAAGTTAAACCAAGGGGAACAGAACAAAGGGGACATGGCTTGTTTTGCCTCAGCAGGGCTGTGAGGGAGCCTGGCTGGACAAGAACAGGAGTCAGAGAGAGGACTGGCCAAGTGACCTTGGGCAAATCATTTTCCTTCTCAGATCTGATTTCACAATCTGAATGATCTGACATGCTACCATGGAATGCTTTTACTGAGCCCCTTTGATCAGTTCTCTTCTTAGAGAATACACAGAAATAATAAACATCAGGTCTTTGTTTTCATGATGTTTATAGTTTAACTGGAGAAATAAGACACAAGGAACAGTGAACTTACCAAACTGAGGTGTATCCTGGTCCCCCGGTGCCATCCATAGGAGACCCACAATGGAGGATAGGTACCAGTAGATCATTCTTCATTTATCCACCTGGCTGGAGAAGGAAAAAGGGCAGACACATTATTAAGCCAGAAGCAAATTCAGCAGGCCGATGGCTCTTACATTTCACTGTACCTGTTGCCTCAAAACTCAAGGGAGAAAGGAAAATGTTCATATTTATATAGGGGAGATTTGTTGTACGTGGCAGGAATAGCGCCAGATATAGACTCAGGTGGTCAGACCAGACCTGGGTCCAGCAACTTCGCACCCAGGGCTTTCTGCTCTGGTGATCTTTGGTACCTGTCCCATCTTCCTTGCTAATGTTTAATCTAACTGCCTACCACAGACTTATAGTTTTATAGGGTTTTTTTAGAATTCAACCTCTGTTTTAATCATGCTGATGAAATTTGATATAAGATGCTTAGCAAAGACAGATTTCATTTGGAGAAAGGTTTTCCTCATATCTTCTCCCTTTGATACACAACAGATTTTTTAAATTTTGGGGCATGACAAATAAATTAGTGCACAATCATAGATATACAGCCCAATTAATTTTTATAAGGTGAAAATGCCTGTGGAGTCAGAACTCAAATACAGCAGGTCCTCAAATAATATTTTGTTTACTCTCATGTTGTTATAACATTAGTGAAGTGCTGTAGGAAACTTAACTCTTGCTTATATCAAGTAGCCTATGATAAAACTGGCTTCATTTATGTGTTATTTCATTTACAGTCACAAGGCATAAAGATAATGCTCCAGAGAATAGCAGTTTTGCACCTTATTTTATACATTACAATAAAAAAAAAGATGATGTAAGTGGGTTACCTGAAATTCACTGGTGATAGATTAGGGAGGTGGAAGAAAGCAAAGAGGGGGAAAAACTCTGGAATTGGATAAAAAGTATATCTTTTACCTGGATAGTGGTTAACAATTAACATGATAAAAATATCAATTATAGGATTTGTAGTCTCTGCTCTGGTGCACTGGCTGTGCCCTGAGTGGTCTGGGAAAGGGGACATTTCAAAGGTGTGTTAAAAGACTACAGACAGGCTCAGTTGGGGTCAAGATTGGCTTTTGTCAGGGAGGGTTCTAGCCTAGTATCTAATTGCCTTCCTAAAGTACTTTTAGTTAAAATGTTTTAATTTCAGACCATCCTTTGTGGTTACTTTAGGTCTCTAGGTTTGCAAGGCCGCCATGCAGGTCTTCCCTGAATTGTCCAGTTAGCATGTGGCCCCTGTTCATCCGCACTGTCAATGCCATTCAGGCATCCTCTCTTGCCTCTTCTCCGTATAAGAGTAACCACTACTCTGATATCTGACAGCATAGATACTTTTACTGAATTTCATAAATGGAAACATAAAGTATGTATTCTTTTGTGTCTCGCTCTTTTTTCTCAGTATTATGTTGTGAGATTTATTTATATTATCACATGTAAATTACGATAGAAATCTTGCATTGTGTTACTGCAACTTCATTACCTGATAAAGAGTAGACAACAGTGTTTATTCATATGACACCAAATTATTTATTTTCTGTAATGGTCAATTAAAATAAAGTGATAATAAAAATGGACTTTACTCTGTGATAGAGCCATTCCAGGAAAGCTATATGAACAATTGAGTTCAAGCTAATTAAATTTTGATCTGCTTCATGGGAGTATAATATTTAAGTAAATCTGCTCTTTGATAAGGGTCTCCTTTGTACCTCTTTTTTTTTTTTTTTTTTTTTTTTGACATTTTTTTAAATAAATCTTTATTGTTCATATTATTACAAATGTTCCTCATTTCCCCCCCCCCCATTGCTCCCCTACACCAAGTTTCCATTCAATTCTCTGCCCTTTCCCCATCCCCCATTGTCCTCATCCATAGGTGCAGTTTATGTTCAGTCTCTTCCCGCCCCGCTCCACTCCCCATTTCCCCAAGAATCATCAGTCCACTCCCCTCCCATACCTCTGATTCTATTATATTCACCAGTTAATATTGTTCATCATTTTTACTTCCCTTGGTTTTTAGACTCACTTGTTGATAGTTACGTGTTTGTTCATAATTTTTATCTTTATTTTCTTCCTCTTCCTAAAGAACCCCTTTTAACAATTCATATAATTCTGGCTTGGCAGTGATGAATTCCTTTAGCTTAAATTTATTTGTGAAGCTCTTTATCTGGCCTTCGATTCTGAGTGATAACTTTGCTGGGTAGAGTATTTTTGGCTGTAGGTTGTTGTTATTCATCACCTTGAATATTTCTTGCCATTCCCGTCTGGCCTGCATGGTTTCTGTTGAGAAATCAGCTGACAGTCGTATGGGTGCCCCTTTATAGGTAACTACCTGCTTTTGTCTTGCTGCTTTTAATATTCTCTCTTTGTCTTTAGCTCTTGGAATTTTAATTATGATGTGTCTTGGTGTGGTTCTTTTTGGATTCCTTTTGTTTGGGGTTCTGTGTGCTTCCTGGACATGTAAATCTATTTCTTTCACCAGGTGGGGGAAGTTTTCTGTCACTATTTCTTTCAATATGTTTTCGGTATCTTGCTCTCTGTCATCTTCTGGGATGCCCATAATTCTGATGTTGGTTCGCTTGAAGTTGTCCCAGAGGTTTCTTACATTATCTTCAACTTTCTGGATTCTCTTGTCTTCTTGCTTCTGTGGAGGAGTGTCCTCTGGCTCTTTGTGTTGCAAATCTTGGACTTGATTCTTACAATCTTCCATTCTGTTTTTAGGACTCTGTATAATATTATTTATTTCAGAGATTGTATTCTTTATTTCTAGTTGACCTTTTATTATTTCTTGTTGACCCTTTATTATTTCTTGTTGATCTTTTTTCATATCCTCATAGGTCTCATTTATTTTATCGGCCTTTTCTAGGAGATTGTTGAACAACCTTATAAGCGTGGTTTTGAACTCTATATCCAGTCGCTTTTTGTCCTCCATTTCTTTCGTTTGTGATCTGTTTCCTCGTTTCGGCATTTTCGCTGCTTCCCTGAGTTGGTAGGTTGGGAGGATCAGCTGTGTCTATGCCAGGAGATAACCTTATTCCACTAGACTTGGAAACCTGCAAAAGCCTCTCTGATTTCAGCTTGGAAGGGGCAGAGTTTCAGGGCGGAACCTACAGCCTTGGCTTCCGGTTAGCCCCGCCCTCTGAGGTTCCTGAGTCTCAGTGTACCTCAGTGTCCTTTGGTACTCGCTGCAAGCACCTCTGAGAGAAAGGCGCCCTAGAGCTTCGCCCGCTACCAGACAGTCTAGTCTCTCCCCCAACAAGCCCACAACTGGGGTTCAGAGCAGTTGGAAGTGGGGTTAAGAACAGTCCGGAGCTTATGTCTCCTTCCCGCTAGGGTGATCTCGCGGCCCAAACAACAGTCTGTCCTCTGTGCGCGTAAAGTGCGCGACTCAGGGGCTCTGCTTTTTGCTGCTCTCCCTGAGCTTCTGCCTTACAGCCCAGATTCCCCCTGTATGAGGCTGGGGCCCGAGGGTCTTGCCCAGGACTGGGGTTCAGTGCAGTCAGAACTGGGGCTCAGCACAGTCCTGAGCTTTTGAGTCCTTCCCGCTGGGGCAATTCAGCAGCTCAGCGAACAGTCCCTCCTCTGCTCGCAATGTGCGCGACTCCGGGGCTCTGCCTTTCTCGCCACTCGGCTGAGCTTCCGCCTTACAGCCCAGATTCCCTCTGTATGAGCCCGGGACCCCCGGGGTCTCACCCAGAACTGGGGTTCAGTGCAGTCAGAGTTGGGGTTCAGCACAGTCCGGGGCTTTTATCTCCTTCCCGCTGGGGAACGCCAGCCAGGCACTCAGCGCCCCTCCTCTCCGGCTCAGTCCTCTCCCCGCGCGCACCGCGCCTCCGTACCTCAGGCTTTTACAGCTCCTCTGGTTTTCCTTCTGGTTTTCTCTTTCCTTCTAGTTGTAGAATTTCCAGTCAGTCAACTTTCCTGTAGTTCTGGATAGTGTCCACTCTATATTTTAGTTGTATTTTTTTAAATTGTTGAGGGCGGCTGCAGTTAGGCTTTTACCTCTGCCGCCATCTTGTTGTCTCTGCCACATAATGACCTCCTTTGTACCTCTTTTACTACTTTTGATTTTCAGGGGTCAAAGTGCCTTTATGAAGGTACTCATAAGAATCTGGAAAGGCAAATGTTTTACAGCATTTCCCTTTGCCATGTTACCTCTCAAAAGGGAAATCAAGTGAATGAAGATTTGATTTGCTTTTAAAGACTAAAGAAGTGTTATTCCTCCGTAGCAAATGGAACATTAAACTAAGACCTGAAGGGCCTATGACCACTTCAGTAGCCACCAGATTATGACAGTTGCTAATCATTGGGTCCTTTGGGTCAGCCTCTTCATTGGGGCAATTATAGTTAAATCAGATTCATTTCCCTGTAATTCTATTATTTTTTAGTAGTCGAATGAGAGAAGAAAAACAGTTGCAATCTCAATTATTTTTCAACTATTAAAATCCTCCTTATCATAGAGTATTTTATATAAATTTAGCCCCAAATTTTCTATCTAATCACATACTAATTTTGAAAAATATATATACAAAGATTCTCTGATAATGAATATCATTAGCCTGCAACAATGCACATAGCACAGTGCTGAAGATTAGTAGTGAGTACAACCTTTATTCACTATTCAACAAGTATCTATTGCAGGCTCACTAAGTGCCTGCTGAAGAAGTTAATGGCACGGTCCTTATTTGAAAAAAAGAGATTGTTAGAGGGTAACTTGCATTTATCAATAATTCACCATGAGATATACATTAGATTAGAATTTACATGTTATCTCATTTAATGCACTTACCATTTAGTTAAGGAAGAATGAGGATGGATGATGATGATCATAGTAATAATGGTAACACTTGATTAACACTTACCATGTTTGTGACACTGTTATAATTGTTTTTGCATACATTATCTATTTTAAGTCCTTAACTCTACGTTATCTGTAAAACCCTGTGCCTATAAAGTAGGTGTAAACAAACAACTGAGATCAGAGAGTTGCTCTAGGTCACACAGCTAATAAAAGTAGGGAGCCCAGATTCAAATCCGGTCTGACCAGCTCCAAAGTGTGTGTGCTAACAGTTCCCTATGTGGTCTCCCTTATAAATCACTTAGAAATGCCAAGGTCTGCCATATTCTGATGTGACCTCCCTAGAAAGGCATCTTTTGTCCCATTTAAGCTGGCCTGTTCGGTATTCCCCAGACAGTGCCTTTCTTCACTCCTTATTGGCTGTGGCTCTTCAAGTTCTTGTTCTTCACAGTGGAGGAAGGCACTGAGCTTGACATTGAAAAATGAATAGGATTTCCATGGTGGGGGGATAAAACGTTGGTTCAAGAGAGAATGGCAAGTTCACAATTCTAAAGAGAAGGAATAAATGTGAAGCATGTGTCCTAAAAGTGAAGCTATTGGAAACAGTTTCTAGGGGTCTGGGGTGGGGAGGAAAGAAAGAACCCCATCTATTCTGACTGTCTCTCCAACCTCAATTTAGAGCACCCCTCCTTCCCCCTTTCCCTCTCTCTCTCCCTCCCCCCTGCTGCCACAGTGGCCTCCTTTTATTCCTGATGCACCTTGCATTGCCTTTTTAACTCAGGATTTTTGCTTTGCAGTTGTCTCCACATGAAAGTTTCCCACCTCTGCCCCCAATTTCCCTAATGCTTACAATAGCAATTAAGTAACTTATTATGCTATTATGCACTAAATGGCCATCACCCATGCTGGAATGTAAGCTCCACAACAAGTTCCTGTGTATGGAACATCCTCTCCACCAGAAGGCATCTGGCATCCAGCTCAGGGTAGACACTCAGAGTAGATGCTCACAGAGTACATAGTATTGGTTGAACAAAAGGTTTCTCTTACCAAGGATTTCTCTAACAATCCTAGGAGCAGAGGTGGTCCTTGATGTTTCACCAGAATAATTGTGGAACTACTGAATAAGAAAGGAAAATTGCTGCCCTAGTAGTTTGACTCAGTAAATAGAGTCTTAGCCTGCTGACTGAAGGGTCCCAGATTTGATTCTGGTCAAGAGCACATTTTTCTGAGTTGCAGACTCTATCCCACCAATATACAGGTAGCAACCAACCAATGTGTCCCTCTTACATCGATGTTTCTCTCTGTGAGTCTCTCCCTCTCCCTTCCATTCTAAAAATCAATGGAAAAATGTCCTTGGATAAGGATTAACAAAAAGAGAAGGAGAAAGCTAAGGAGGGAGGGAGGAATTCTAAGACATTGTAGTATCTAATTTCATCTGCTTCTAGCAGTCCAACTAGGTTGGATATCAAATCCCTATCTTTAGCACAGGCCAGGTTCATTCTGCTACTCCAGTCAGTCCACATTAGAGTCAGTGAAATGCTCCGCTCTAAGCCCTGTGCTATGCACAAGGGAAGGAAAGATATAGTGATAAGTGAGGCACAATTCCCATCCTCAAGTTCACAGTTCAATAACCAGTTCAGTAACCAGGAGATGTACACTATGTGTACTATTTGTGATGTGTACTACATCAGAGGAAGAGCAGGATGTTATGGGAGCATGGAGATTGGACCAGATGAGGGATAGGCTAGCAAAGGTTTCTTAGGGGAAGTTGTATTTAAGCTAAGAGTAAATTATCTAAGTAAAAAGGCAAGCGAAGGGTGTTTCAGCAAATTCCCTCTCAGTGATTGTCAGTAACTTGGATTTTTTAATTTGATTGTGATAAGTATTCTCACTTAACATGAGATCTACCCTCTTTAACAAATTTTTAGTATATAACATATGGTTGACTATTGATAAACTGTTGTATAGAAAATCTCTAGAGCTTATTCATTTTATTTAACTGAAATTTTTTTGCTAGTTAATTAGTAACTTCCCATCCCACCTACCCCCAGCCCCTTGGGACTACCATTGGGAAGTTTATAGCAGGAGAACAATTTTATCTGATTTACATTTTTAAAGTATTTCTCTCTAATTCAGTGGTTCCCAATCAGGGACAAATTTACAGTTTTGGTCCCCCAAGAGACATTTGATGGGGTTTGGAGATATATTTGGCTGGCAAAACTGGGGTAGATGGGCTACTAGAATCTAATGAGTACAGGCCATGGATGATAGATAACAATCCTAAAATGGACAGAACATTCTATCCCACAAAGAGTTACCCATCCAAAGTATCAGTGGTTTTGAGGTTAAGAAACCCTGAAAGCTGTGGTATAAAACACAGACTATTTGCAAATTTAAAGAAGGGAGACCAGTTAGGAGATTATTGCAATAGTCTAGGTAAGAAAAGATGGGCTTAGAGTAGGGTGATAACTATGGAGTTGCTAAAAAGTGATCTGACCCAGAATATATTCTGAAGAGAGAACTAATGGGATTTCTGATAGATTGGAAGTAGGGTGTGAGGGATATAGGGCAGTTAATGTTTTAGGTCTCAGTATCTAAAAGTGATGATACCATTTACTGAAATGCAGAACACTTATAGAGAAACAGATGTGAAGTGGAGAAAAATTTAGGTGTGAGATGACTACTAGACTTCCAAGAGGAAATACAGAACAGGCTCATGACTCTGGAAGTGGGGAAGATGGTCCAGACTGGACTTCAACATTTTAAGAATCATGCACATACAGTATTTAAAGCCATAGGACTGGATGAGTTTACCTTGGGGGTGAGTGCTGGTAATGAAGAGGAGAGCTCCAAGCCCTGGACCCCTGAGCATTCCAAGTCATGAAGATCTGGCAGAAGGGACAGCCACTGAGGGAGGAGCAAAACCAGGAGAGGCTGGTGTCCAAATGAAGAGATATATCACAGAGGAAGGCATATACATCTGTGTGAAAGGCTTCCCTGGGATCAAGTAAGAAGAGAGGAGGAAACTGCACACAGGGTCATGGCAGAAATTATGAGCTAATGGAAATCACTGTGTTTCATAAACTAGAAAAGGCTATAATATAAAAGGTTATTTCTATAATTCTTTCTATAAAATGACCTCCAATTTTCATCTCTTCTTATCAGAATTGCATATGTCGATGCCAGTATGTTATGCTCTTTGGCAATCATTGTCACAAGAGAAAAGAGGAAGCAGTAAGAAAACTGAAACTTTCAATTAAGATTCACAAACATCAAGTTTGGATAGAGAATCTGGGTGGAGGCAAGAGTCTTTTTGCATTTAATCAAGATGTGATTAAACCCCTTGTGGTAGTGATTCCTATTTGATGTTTATCAAGGAGATAGGCACAGCATCCAGCCTTGTAATGATCTCTGTGGGTTTGGGTTGCCTGAACCCAGAACTCATTTTAATGACCCAGCCCTGGATTCAAAGAAGCTTCATTCTTCTCTGGTGCTTAGCTTTGAGAGTCTCATCCTGAGTTTTGTCTTTAATGGTACAAAGTGCACTTCCCTAGAATCAGATTTGATCACACTTTTGAGTTTTCATAATTATCCAGGCCCTTCATACCTCTGAATAAGGATTTCCCGTAGAAAAGAGAATGGACCCTTTCATCCTACATTAATCAAACTCTGTCTCCATCTCCAAACTTTCTCAGTTATTTGCATAAAATATCCAACTAGGCTAGAACAAAGTAAACACATAACCTCCTGACTGGGTTTTGAACTAAGATAGATAATCTTGGTTAGAGGTAGGCTTGAGCTAAGTATTGAGGATCATTAGGAAATGGTCTTTTCTTTGCCCTGATTTCTATGTAGGAGACCACATTAAGGTAAGGAATGCATTGGGTTGGAAACCTCTGAAGTTTAGAGTAGGTCGATTTTCAGTTGGGAGGATAGTGACATACAGCAATCATGAAACATATAATCTTAATCATAATAATAATCACTACCACTGTTTATCCAGCATCTGTAAGCATTAGCACATTTAATCGTCCTAACAACCCTTTGAATTAGCAATAATGACTATTTCATAATAAAAAATGAGGTTCAAACGTATTACATAAGTTGTCCAAGACCACACAATTAATGAGTGGCAAAGCTGGGAGATCAAACTTCATTGATCTGACTCCAGAACCCACAGGGGTCAATTACTATGTTATCCTTCCAAAGCAATACAGCAGATAAAACCTTCAGCTTAGGAGGGGGCTTTGCCTTTCAAACCTAGCTCCAACATTAATCTTGAGGGTGACTTTGGGAAAAGCCACTTAATCTCTGAGCTTCCGCCTGGTTTCCCTCACCTGTAAACTAATCAGGATGAACTTGATGATCCCCAAGGTACTTTCTATCACTTGTGTCTCTGATTCTACCTCATGACATCAGACGTTTAAGTCCTGTCATTTGGAAGCAGTGTACTGATTTTCAAAGTACAGTAATCTATTATTGCATTTTATCTTTGCAACAACTATGAGGCAGGCAAGCGTTATTCCCTCTCTTGTGTTTTACATACAGATGGGGAAACTTGAAATGAAGTAGGTACCTTGTCCATGGTTAACACAGCTGCTCCCCAATTGACTGCTTTAATATACCAGGTATCTTTCCTCCTCCTTTATCTTGGGCATTTTTCTCCCTACTGGGGCTACCCCATTTCTTATTTCCCAAAATAATTCATTACTAATTTAAATGTTATGGCTAAAAAGCTAAAGGGTATACACATGGGCCCCACCCCACCAGGAAACTGAACAGGTTGAGCAACAGGAACAGGGCAGATCTAGCTCACCAGGAACGGAGACTCAGGCCGAGTGCCCATCCAGAAAGAATGCAGGGGGCAACGGTAGACATCCCTGCAAGCTTGTAGATGTCATTGTGCAGGACTGTGCCATAGCTGTTGCTACACCAGAAATTGTGGGAAAGTTTCTACTAGAATATTTGCTTTTCCTAGTGTTCCACATCTCAGCAAATGTCATCATTTTCTTCTGAGATACCCCAACCAGAAACCTGAAAAATAAGGCTAGAGATACAGGATAGCCTAGGGCTTAAAGATCAGCTCTGGATTCAGACTTGCTGTGTGTTAGACGCCTGACCTTGCCAAATTTTAAACTTCTCCATACATAAAATGGAACTACATGTTACTTCTCTCATAGCATGAGGTGAGGAACAAATATAAACCTTTTAGAATGTCTAGCATGAAATAGTTAGAACCCAATCGTGCAAAAAATGGAGCCCTGCCCTAGACAGTTTGGCTCAGTGGATAGAGCACTGGCCTGTGGACTGAAGGGTCCTGGATTCGATTTCTGGTCAAGGACACATACCTCAGTAGCAGGTTTGATCCCCAGCCCTGGTCAGGGCATGTGTGGGAGGTAACCGATTAACCGATCGATGTGTCTCAATGTGTCTCTCTCACATATTCTCTCTCTCTCTCTCTCTCTCTCTCTCTCTCTCTCTCTCTCTCTCTCTCTCTCTCCTCCTCCTCCTCCTCCTCCTCCTCCTCCTCCTCTCCTCTCCTCTCCTTCTCCCTCTTTCTATCTCTATCTCTATCTCTCCCCCTCCCTTGCACTCTCTCTAAAAATCAATGAAAAAACATCCTCAGGTGAGAATTAACAAAACAAAAATAAATAAATAAAAATGAAACCCTCTCCTTCACCTTCTATAGCCAATCAATCTTCAAATGGAGATTCTACCTCCTAAATCTACTTAAGTCTGTTCTCTTTTTGTCCACCCTTGCTGCTACCACATATATGGTCCAGGTACTCATCACCTCTGACCTGGGCTCCTCAATATTGCTTGTCTCTAAGCCTCCATTCTTATTGCGGCATCACCACAATCATCCCCCATTTTATAGAGTGTTTTCACAAAATACGTGTATTGGCTCATGTCACCTCCTGCTTTGCACCTTTCGTTGTTTTTCTGCAACAGACTCCTGGCAGTAATGCAGGACCCTGCATGGCCACCTCCCCAGCCTCATTTCCCACCACTCACACCCTCCCCACCAAGGCTCCTGTATTCCTCTGCTCTGTCTCCACTGGGAGGCCATTTTTGTCTTTTATCTCCACATCTTTTTTTAAAAATATATATTTTATTGATATTTTACAGAGAGGAAGGGAGAGAGATAGAGACCTAGAAATGCCGATGAGAGAGAAACATTGACCAGCTGCCTCTTGCACACCCCCTACCGGGGATGTGCCCGCAACCAATGTACATGCCCCCGACCAGAATTGAACCTGGGGCCCTTCAGCCCAAAGACCGACGCTCTACCACTGAGCCAAACCGGTTTCTGCGTATCCCCACATCTTTGATTGCTGTTATTTTCTCTGTCCATAACACCACTCCCTGGTGAACTCCTTCAGGCCTCAGCTTAGAAGATCCTTCCTCTGATAAGCCTAGAAAGTGTTGCCAGCATAAGCCCATTACACAGGAAGTAATTAGTAAGTATCTATTGAATAAATGGTAATGAGTAACAGCGTCAAAGTTGATTCAAGACTGACTCCTTACCTCCCTACAGACTGAGGACACACTGCATTCCCAGTCCGGGCCAGGGTTCAGCTTCAAGTTATGTCAGAACCCAGAGCTGTGAGATGTAAAATAATGCAGGCCCTTTCCTAACATTCCCACTAGGTCAAGAGCACACATGTAGAAAATAACAAGTGATCTGCTAGGCCCCTGGAGGTTAGACAGGTGCACAAGACAAATGTTTTCCCCTCCAAATCTCCCTGGCTCTCTCCTCCTTCCCACAGACTTCCCTTTCTCTCCTAAACCCAAATAGTGAGACACGTGACATCCCTTATGGGAAGAAGTTTTACCACATCTCTGGAAAATTCATTTTTAATCTGCCTTAGCTTCCTAAGCTTCAGTTTTCATGACTGTTAATTAGAACTGTCTATTTAGTATAAGTCACTGGGAGACATGGAGCCACTTGTAAGAAAAAAAGGAGAGATTAAGAAATTACTTTGGCAATTTTCAGAGTGATTTATGAAGTATATTCTTGATGATATTATTAATATCTTTTTCAAGTATATGTGGATAGCTAATGTTCTCTCTAATAAGCTGGCATTGCACATGCAAATCCCTATTAATACACTTGTTTGGGAACACACAGGGGGATATAAGCAGAGAACAAACGTTTGGCATCTAAACTGAATTTCATTTGCAGTTTTGTGTTCAATCCAAGGAACATTTGCTGTGTGCCTAATGCATTAGGGGTTGTGAATAAATCAAAGTTGAAATCTTACCCTTACCCTCCAGCTGTTTGTCATCTAGTTGTACAGGGTGTGGGAGGACAGCTCTAAAAACAGGTAGCCCGTGAGGCTGAGAGAGAGAAGGGAGGCAGATGTGGAGGGCTGGAAGGCCAGAAAACAGTAGTAGACCATAAATATGAGGAGGTGACTGAAGCAAGCTTGTTTTCTGCTGCATCCCTAGCCCAGTATTGGGCTCATAACAGCCTCTGATAGAGTTGCCAGAGGGATGAAAGGACAGTTGGGTCCTAGTTCCAACCATGTTACTTATAAAACATGTGGCAAATCACCATCCTTTCTGAATCTCAAGCTCTTCATCTATAAAATGGGAACTGTGGTAAAAGCTTCTTCCCAGGGCATTGTTGTAAGAACCTGTGGTTGCCATGAATTCTGTCCACCGAATACACCCAGCTCTCCTCGTCTTGTGCCCAGGATAGTATTATTTGTCCCTTTCCTACTGATACTTGGTGCTGTCACTTTATTTCATCTTGTTGATGAAATATAAACATAAGTGACATGTGTCACTATTGGAAAGAAGCTTTAAGAGCCAGTATGCAACTGGGGATGTTCCCAGTGACAGCTGCTTTGTCAGTCTTGACCCCAAAGGGAGAATGAAGAGAAAATAGCCCCAACCAACCTGTTCTTGTGGCATAAGCAAGAAAAGAAGACAAGTGCTGGTAAGACTGTGGAGAAATTGGAACCCTTGTACACTGTTTGTGGGTATGCAAAATGGTGTAGCTACTATGGAAAATAGTATAGAGGATCCTCAAAAAAATTAAAAATAAAATTATCATGTAATCTAGCTATCCTATTTTGGTATATTTACCCAAAAGATTTGAAGTCAGGATCTCAAAGATACTTTAACATTCCCATGCTCACTGTCATGCTATCCACAATAGCCAAGATAAATAACAATCTAGATAGCCATCATGGATAAGTGGATACAGAAAGTGAGGCATATATATGTAATGTAATATTATTCAGCCTTTAGAAAGAAGAAAATTCTGCAACATGCAACCACATGGATGAATTTTGAAGATATATGGTAATCAATGGGCATTAAGTTTCAGTTAAGCAAGATGAATAAGTTCCAGAGATAAAATGCCCAAATTGTGGTTATAGTTAACAATATTGTATTATACACTTAATTTTGTTAAGAGGGTAGGTCTCATGTTAAGTGTTCTTGTTATAACAAAACAATATATTAAAAAAGAAACATACATGATGGTTTTAAGCAAAGTTTTGGGAATCATTTGTTATCAGAGCATATAGAATTTTTTAAAGATAATTTTATTGCCGAAACCGGTTTGGCTCAGTGGATAGAGCATCGGACTGCGGACTGAAAGGTCCCAGGTTCGATTCCGGTCAAGGGCATGTACATTGGTTGCGGGCACATCCCGGGTGGGGGGTGTGCAAGAGGCAGCTGGTCGATGTTTCTCTCTCATCGACATTTCTAGCTCTCTCTCTCCCTCTCTGTAAAATATCAATAGAATATTTTTTAAAAGATATTTTTATTGATTTCTGAGAGTTATAGAAACATTAATGATGAGAATCATTGATTGGTTGCCTCCTGCATGCCCCACACTGGGAAGAAACCTGGGCACGTGCCCTGACCAGGAATTGAATAGTGACCTCCTGGTTCATAGAAAATAGTATGGAGGATCAACCACTGAGCCACACTGACCGGGCATAAAATTTAATAAAGAGAAAACAAACGCTCATACAACCTAGAGTTTAAATAAATATAATACCTAGTAAAGGGGAGGGGGAGAGTGCTGCCTTGGAAGATATTGCACCAGGCTGAATGGGTTGGGAAAATCTTCTTGGAGACGATGTCATCTGAAATAAACTTTGAATTCAGGAAGAATATCTAAGGACATACATGGAGAAGCAAGAAGATAAGAGGTGTTTACAAATGAAAGCATTTCAATGGTCAGGGAAGGTGAATGTGGCCATAGCAATGAATGACTAATAAAAACAACAGTGAGAAAATGTACCAAGGAAAAGGCACTCACTATATGCCAGTCTCTGTCCTATATGATTTACATGTATTTATTCTTCACAATGTCTCTGTATTAGCTTTCCATTGCTGCTATAAGAAAACTTAGCAGCTTAAAGCAACACATATTTATTGTGTTAGAGTTTTGTGGGTCATAAGTTCAATATGAGTATTACTGGCCTAAAAGGTGGTGACAGGGCTGCACTATATTCCTTTCTGGGGGTTCAGGGGAAGAATCCATTTTCTTTCGCATTCAGATTGCTGGCAGATTTGAATTCCTGTGGTGATAGGACTCGGGTCCTGGTTTCCTTGCTGGTTTTCAGTTAAGGGCTCTCCAGCTTTCTCATTCTGTGGCTCATTCTTCCTCTATCTTCGGAGCTAGAAATAGAGGCCCAAGTCCCTCTCACACTTTGAATCTCTCCTGGCTCTTCTTTTCTTCTGTCTTCTCATTGAACAACTTTCTTCTACTTTTTAGAAAAAAAGTCTACTGGATAATCACTCTCTTCTTGTCCCTGTCCTTAATTCTATCTGAAAGTTTCTTTTTCCATGTAATGTAATATACTCATAGTTTCTAGAGATTAAGACATGGATTTCAGGGAACCAACTTTCTGCCTACCACTTCCCATTTTGTAGGTGAGGAAACTAAGGATTAGTGTGTTTAAGGAACTTGTCCAAAATCAACCCCTAGTTCTTGGCAGAAGGACCAAGCAGCCTGACACCAAAGCCTTTACTCCTAACTACTGACTTCATCCAGCGAACTAAAACAGGAAAAGTGGAAGACCAGGCTAAAACAGAACAATGGGTTAGGGATTTATTGCAGCCATCCTCAACTGTCAGAGATGGCTTAAAAGAACATTATACAGTGATTTCTACTCATACTTTAGTTTTCTATTGCTATATTATAAAATCACCACAAATTTGTTATTTTAAAGCAATACTCACATGTCAACTTACAGTTCTGCCTAAACTTGTGACATTAGTCTTTTACAATATTTTTCATATGTTTTTATCAATTTTTTGAGAGAGAAAGGGAGAGGGCTAAAAATATAGAAACATTGATGAGCCCACAACCCAGGCATGTGCCCTGATCAGGAATCAAACCAGTGACCTCTTTGGTTCATGGGCCTATCCTCAACCACTGAACTACACCAGCTGGGCTATAATATTTTTATAGACAGTTTATTTTTTTAACTTCATGCAATAACTTTCTCTATGACAACCACTTTGCAGAGCAAAGATACTGAGGGAACTGACTATATAGGAATTATGGCTATCTTTGAGATACCAGTGTCTCAAAATGGGTGCTATTAAAGTTTTTGAAATCAGTTTATTAACTCATAGAATAAGTAATTCTTCATACAATAATGTTTTTGCTAATAATTAGCTTAAGAAACATTTTCCTGTATAGAAATATCAGGGAAGAAAGCATTGCAAATTGCTTATTTATAGTTTCATACTTACTCAACAAATAGAGAGAATGCATTAGGTTCTAGGGAATTATGAAGATATCTAAAATTCCCTAATGATATAATAATTTACTGTAGTAGTAACCAGAAAGAGCAGAATAAGGAGTGGTACTGATGGGGAAAATGGGTGAGTGCAGAGAAATAAGGTAGGAAGAAGCAGCCAGTTAGGCTTCTCAGAGGAGGTGGCACCGGAGCTATATTGTGATCATTAAATCCAGGGTTCATGCCCTGGCTTCAGACACTCTGCTTGATTTAGTCCCTGCCTCAATCTCTAGAATTACCTTATGCCCTTGGTCAGCAAACTGTGGCTCTCGAGCCACATGCGGCTCTTTGGCCCCTTGAGTGTGGCTCCTCCACAAAATACCATGGCCTGTGCAAGTCTGTTTTGAAAAACTGGTGTTAGAAGAAGTTTAAATCTGAAAAATTTGGCTCTCAAAAGAAATTTCAATCGTTGTACTATTATTTGGTTCTGTTGACTAATGAGTTTGCCAACCACTGCCTTATGCTATATCAATGACCTTGAACACACAAAACCTCTTCCTGCCCCCAGAACCTTTGCTCTTCCTGTTTCCTCTGTCTAGAATGTTGCTCCTCCATATTCTTCACATGTCTAGATCATTCTCAACCTTCAGCTCGAAGCTTAAACATCACCCTCTCATCTAAGAGAGACTTTCCCTCACTTCTCTGTCTACACCAATCCTTTCCCCCCTTCTTCCTAACTCCTTGCCACTCACCAAGTTAGTGATGAAAGAACAATAATACTTAATGGCTGATATGAGAAGGTATTGCTATTATCTTCATTTTATAGATAAATGAGCTGAAAATTAGAGTCTAAGCCACTTTTCCAAGGTCACACAACCAGTAAGAGAAGCTAGGGTTTGAACCCAGGTTGCAGGATTCCACAGTCCATAATTTTAACCATTATGTTCTAAGTTTTCTATATATTATAAATATTACATGTATTCATTTAAAAATAAAAATATAGAAGATGGAAAAAAGCCCATAATACAGCCAGCTAGATTACTTCTATAATATCTTAGCTTACATACTTCCAGACATTTATCTCTGCCAAATTTGTGTTTTCAAATAGGGTCATGTAGTATAGTCTGTTTTATAACTTGCTTTTTCTCACTTAATGTACTGAAAACTTTCCACATCATCTTTCATTTCTGAATAGTAACAGCTGTTTCTACCATGTATTCTGCTAAACACAATACAGTTCATCCTCACAGCAATGGTTTTAGGTTTTTCTTATTATTCCCATTTCACAAATAGATGAGATGATACTGTGGCTCAGAGATATGAAATAACCTGTCCCAAATCATACAGTTATGAAGAGACAGCAGCCTCAGAAAGAGCTGAGTGTCCCTTTTATGAAATGGTTGTGGGAGGAGGAAATGGTGGGAGGAGGCAAAGAAGAGAAACAGTTCTCTGCTTCCAGGGCTGCCCTGGTAACCTGGTTGGAGATATATGGAAAGGAGGACTAAGTGTGCAGGAAACTAGGTAGAATGAAAAACTACCGTGTAAATGGAGATTTTAATTGTTATTTTAAGTAAAATAGCTCATTTAAATGTCTTGTGCTGGAGCTAACCAAACGTTAATTAAAGCACGCATGGTTATTTTATCTCCCATTTGCTAATGGCTTGGGGTCTTTTTTCTAAAAGCCCACAACATCCCACATTTAAATATGCTGCCAGCTGCTCTAAGGACTTCAAATGCCAGTTGTGTTGGACCACAGGTGACAACCCAGGTCCTCACATGCCCACGGAGGCAAGGACCCAGGCCCTTAGAGCCCACCTCACTTCTGAAACCAGCTGGTGGATCAGCAAATTGTATGAGTTCTGGGGAGGACTCTGGATACAAGGAAACCATATGTTTTGGAATTGTGGGCTAGCCAGTAGACAGCTAGCTATAAAAAGAAAGTGGCTTCTTCTAAGAACTTAAACCCAAAAATATATGTAGAAAAGTCTCATTTTTAACACCAGTATGGTGCCAACTATTCCTTTGTGTCTAGGAACTGTGGGTAAGTGATGCTTGGGAAAGAATATGGAGTGTTCTTAGAAGTACAAGAAGGCTAATGAGGCTGGAACATAGCCAGAGCAGGAAATACAGGACAAGAGATTAGAGGTGGGTCGTATCAGGTTGACCTTGGTAGGGCATTTGAATTGATTTTCTAAGTGTGACAGATTTTAAGTGGGCTAGAGGACAACATGATCCTATATACAGTTTTAAAATGTCCCTCCGGCTATTGTGTGAACGTGGGTTGTACAAGGACAAAAGAAGAAGGAAATATAATACTAATATCTAGTATATAGAATGTTATTTGGGATGATGAAGATGATTGGATTTGATGGACTGGACATGAGGATGAGGGAAAGGGACAAATCAGAAATGTCTCTCTGGTGTTTGGTTTGAACAGCAGGCTGGACAGTGGTGGGAAGATGGAGAAGAGTAAGTCATTTTGTATTTATGTGGGCTTTTGGGTGGGAGCTCATTAAGAATTTTGTTTTGGATATTTCAGGTTTGAGGTGTCAAGTAGGCAGTGGGATACATGTGTTTATAGTTCAAAGACTGGAAATCTAAATTTGGAAGTTGCCAGCATCTACTTTTAAAGGTTGTGGGACTAGAGAAGATCATCTAGGGTAAGATTGTAGACAGGGATGGGCTGAGGCCTGAGTTCTAGACACAAGAGTTTGAGATTAAGCAGAAAGGAAGAACCAGCAAAGAAGACTAAGAAGGATGAACCTGCAAGGCAGGAGGAAATTGAGAAGTTAAGAAGAGTGTTTCCAAAAGAAATTAACATCATCACCACTGGTGACATTTTGAGCTCTCCTGTGCCCGTATTTAGTGACAGACATGACTTACTCAATTTTCACAATTCATGGGATGGAATTCATTATCTCCATTTTCAGGTGTGGAAACCAAAGCTTAAAGAGTGGACCAAAGAATTAGTAATTTTTTTAAAAAAAATGAGTGAATTGATCTGTATCCTTTTTTCAGTGTCATAACCTTAGTTAAAGGGGAAAAAGAGGAATAGGAACAAAAGACAATCCTTCTTTGAAACATAGCTCTGCAAATGCAAGAGCAGTATACTTGCTTACAAATGACTAGGATTTCCTTAGACCTTGTTGCCCAGCCTCTAGCTCCCCACCCCTTGGACTCACTATCAAGTCCAGGGTCTTCCGCCTGCTGCAATTAAAAGGAATCACTCCAGTTCTACCAGGGAAGCACAGAGCGATTTGCAGCTGGTGACAAATAAGATTATTTGCCACCCAGACAAAGCATCTTGGATGAGGTGGCCTCATCAATTGAACTTTTGCAGCTGGTCAGAACTCTTTACCCTGGTCTACGAACCTCTCTGAACATAGTTCATCTCAGTAATTAGTCAAAATGACTAATTTAGAATTTTAGAAATTTAGAGGCAAGCCATCTGAGCTTCACACCTCTGTTTCCACTACTTTTTTTACAACAGCCATTTGAAGCAGATAATAAAAGGAATAAGTTGAGCTCTGTGGCCTCTTGAGCTCAGCTAAATGGAGGCACACAGAAGGGGTCTCCCTTCTGGTCCCTTACTCTTGAGGATGACAGGACATGCTTTTGAAATAAGGAATGTCCAAACCCACATCCTTGTCAGAGATGTCCTGGAGAGGAGGTTGATGGGATCAAATGTTGACTACTGTCTAATAACTTCCCACTCTCTACACCAACCCCAAGAACCTGCTTTCCTGAAGCCCCTGGACATAGTGCCTGTTCCCCCTCCTGCAGCCACACCATTGCTCCTCGCAATGTCTGCATGCCTCCATTCTGAAATGCTCACTCTGTCTGCACATGCTACATGCTTCATATATAATTTCTTTTGTTTAACTCTTGAGAGTACTTTTTAAATGATTAATATTATTCCACTTTGTCAAGAAACAAGCACAAAAAGCTTTAGTGACTTTCCCATTGTTGTACAACCAATAAGTAACAAGGCAGGACTCCATCATGGTTTATCTGACCCATAAGCCCATTCTCTTGACCATTGCCCTCTACTTTTTCTCCCTGAGGATACCCAAAAGAAACTGTCAAATGAGTCATTGCAATATTTTATCCAGGTGTTTTTGTGGAGATACTAATAACTAGATAAATGAGTTTTAAAAATTTCTTGACTACTGTTGCACATTAGCTTAAATCAAAAGTGTGATTCACAGTAGAATTGAGGGCAGGAGTCACAAAACTATGGCCCACAGGCCAAATCCAGTCTGCTGTCTGTTTTTGTAAAGTTTTATTGGAACACAGATGTGTATATGTGTTCATGTAGGGTCCATGGCTGGTTTCACTATAATAGCAGGGACAAATAGTAGAACAGAGATTGGAAGATTTATTACCTGGCCTTTTGCAAGTTTGCCAACCCCTGAAAGTTGGATCAATAACTTCAAACTGAGAGATTTGAAATATATATTTAAAGACCAGGAGTGATTCCTAATCCATGCCCAGTACAAGAAATGCCTAACTGTCAGAACCCAGGGATGGTCCAATCAGATCCTTACTGTCTTCTATTAGCATCAAGTATGCATTTAATGATACATTTAGTTATCAAAATTATTATCAAAATGCATGTAGTTAACAAATTTCCTCTAATTAACAAAGACAAAAACATCATTTGCAAAAACAAACAGCTTGCAGCCAGTACTAGTAAGTCCCAAGACTATGTCGGAATTAATTCACCCAGAAGGCACACATGAACTGTCATTTGATCATTATCATCTCCCACAGCTCCTGCTCCCATGGATTGCCAAAACACTTTGATATCTCCTCTTCAATCAGCCTACCCTCCCAATTTCTGTGGATTTTGCCTTAGTTCAATTCATCATCATCATCATTGTCAATAAGTACCATAAGGAATAATCATAGTACCATCTTAAATCATTACAGCAGAGTGGTTAAATTTTTAATAGAGTGATCATGGTGTAATGGGAAAATAGAAGGGGTTACTCAGTGTTCTGCTGGCAAATGGTGGGAAGTTTACAGAGAAGACGATATCTTCCTCACCTCCTCCTTTTTACCTCTGTCTACCTTCTCCCACTCTTACACCTATTCTGTTTGGCAATCTCCTACTCAGCCTTCAAATCCTAGCACAAGTTTCTTCTCCGCTGGTATCTTTTCCTGCCCTCTGCCAGCAGGGTGATTAGCAAGCTCTCTGTGTTCCATTAGTACTGCTTTCTTACCTGTCACATAATTAAGATCCTATCTAATAAAGAGAGAATATGCTAATTGACCTTCACACTGTTGCAAATATGGTGCCACCCACAGCCGTAAGAAGGGAATATGCTAATTGATTGCCATGCCCTCAAAGATGGTAGTGCCATAGCCACAAGATGGTGGCACCCAGTCCCTTCAACTCCACCAGGGTAGCAGGCACGCAACAAGGCCAGGACCGGGGTGAGCCACACTGCTCCACATACCTATTTCCATTTTCCCTCAGTCCCCTCAGCCCCCCAGCTGCCCAGAGCCAGCCTGATGTGCAGGCAAGCCTTGGATGGTGGCTGCCCAACTGCCCAGCTGCCCAGGGCCAGCCCAATGCATAGGCAAGACTCAAGTGCCAGCTTCCCAGCTACCCAGGACTGGCAGAGGCTTGCACTGCTGGCAGTGGCAGCAACAGAGGTGTGATGGGGGTGGTGCCTTCCCCTGATCACCAAGTCACTTCCCACACCTGAAGGCTCCCAGACTGTGAAAGAGGGCAGGCCAGGCTGAGGGATCCCCACCCTTCAGTGCATGAATTTTCATGCACCGAGCCTCTAGTAGGACTATAATTACCATTGAAAAAAATTTTTATAAGGTAGTGATGATTGCTTTACTGGGTGCTTACTATACACCAAACACTATGCTAAGCACTTTACAAAGAATCAGGGTATGTGACCCCAAAGCCTATGTTTTAATCACTAGGTTATACTGTCCATTTTTTCCATGGAAGGGAGAATCTTTGCTGTATCACTTTTATCTCCCAAATGCCCAACAATCCCTGCAGTACAAAAAATGGTTGTAAAATGAGTGAATAAAAAGTATGGTATACAGATTTCTAAAGATTCTGTCTCTTGGATATTCAAATACTAAGCTAAGTGCTGCTGTGAAAAGATTTTACAGTCATAGAGTCCCAAGTCAGTTGCCTTTAAGATTAACAGAGATTATCCAGGTGGGCCTGAACCAATGAGATGATCTCTCTAAAAGCAGAGTTTTCTCCAGCTACTGGAATTCAGAGAGATTCAAAGAACAAGAGGGATTTACCACACTTGCTGGCTTGAAGATGCGGGGGGCACGTAATGCAGAATGCAGACAGCCTCTGGAAGCTGAAAGCAGCTGCTGGCTAGCAGCCAGCAAGGAAACTATGATCTCAATCCCACAAGCACAAGTGGATGAATTCTGCAAACAACCAATGAATTTTCAAAAGGACTCCCAAGACATCACTTTGATTTCAGCCTGGTGAGACCCTGAGCAGAGAATCTAGACACCCTAAACAAGACCTCTGACCTGTAGAACTATGAGATAATAAATGAGTGTTGTTGGGAGCCTCTACATTTGTGGTGATTTGTTATGCAGTAGTAAAAACAAATACAAACAGGTTTCCAAATCTGTGGAGATGTTGGTGGTGAGACTGCTTTCTATAGTTCCCAAAGGTTCCACTGAGCTTTGCAAGAAGTTAGTGTTGGCTGTGAAGCAACATCATAGAGGTGGCATGGGCTGAAGAAGTCTATGCCCATCCATGAATGAATCATAGCTTGATAAGGAAGGGAATGTTCTGTAGCAGACACAGAGTGAGACAGGAAACATGAAGTCCTGTTCCTATTCCCTACTCTGCCACCACCTCACTTGTGACCCTGGGAAAGTTGTTTTACATCTCTTTACTGCTATTCTTTCAGTTGCAAGATGCAGCTATTCACCCCTTTCCCATATGCAAGGCTACACATAAAATTCAAGTAATGGGTTCAACCACCATCTACATTGTGGCCAATTCTAGAGAAACATAAGGGATTCCTCAATTACCTGGGGAGTTTTGGGAATAGCTATGCCAAGTTATGAGACTAATAAAATTCAGGTGACTAGGCAGACCTCCAAGGCATTCAGATCACAGCTGTCCTTTCCCTACTAAGAAAAGTACTGCTTTGCCCTGTGCTTCCCTGGGAGAAAAATCATCATAAAAATAATGTATTGTATTTCAATAGCACTTTTCACAGTGCTTTCCCCTCTGCCATTTTAATTCCAATAACTTGTGTCAGTTAAAGGAAAAGAATGGACTAAGAGCCCTTCTAATCCTGAAAGTTCAGATTTCTCACAGGAAGTAGGGTTAGACTCACCGATTATACAGAGGAAGAAGACTGAGATCTAGCTGGGCAGGCAATCAGCCAAGGTTATGTGGCTGCTTAGTGAAAAAGCAAAGGCAGCCGAAACCGGTTTGGCTCAGCGAATAGAGCGTTGGTCTGCAGACTGAAAGGTCCCAGGTTCGATTCTGGTCAAGGGCATGTACCTTGGTTGCGGGCATATCCCCAGTAGGGGGTGTGCAAGAGGCAGCTGATCAATGATTCTCTCTCATTGATGTTTCTAACTCTCTATCCCTCTCTCTTCCTCTCTGTAAAATAATCAATAAAATTTATTTTTAAAAAAAAGAAAAAAAGAAAAAGCAAAGGCTCTCATTCCCAGAACTGGCCTCTAATAACTCCACACCCCTGCCTCTGGTGTGGAGCTGAGAAAATGCATTGTTGCTGAATGGAGGCCCAGCTTTGCCTGTACCAGATCTGACCTAAGGGTAGGGGGTTGTCAATTACTCAAGTTCTCATCTTGTGGAACAGATGCAAACAAAGCACTGAAATCATGCCCCAGTTGGAAGAGCTTCTACTCCAGCTCTCCAAGTATTCCGTGGATGATACTTGCTGGCTGTTAAGCAAAAGACTCTTTCTTTGATCTCTTAATTAGGTAAGTGGGGATGTGGAGAATACCATAAAGGGTAAGTTGTCTCACTGCCTAGAGGATGCCTATTAATTAAAGGAGAACAAGGGAGGAGCCATAGGCTTGGAACTTTCTTAGGAGGCCTTTGAACTTCACTAGATAATCCCCCACTTGGGACGCCTCAGCTGGGTCTCTCAGTTCAGTAATGTTGGAAGAGGAGGTAGCCTCCTGAAGACTTGGTTCAAGGCCATGATTCCAGACCCCTTGGATCCTAAGCAGGTTTGGATTCTTCTGGCCCTGAAAACTACGCCTGGTCTCTAGAGTCCAGTGAGAATAGAGCTGCCAGGTTAGGAGAGGGGCAGCAGAATTTATTCATTCACTTGTTATTGAGGCCTACTGTGTGCTCTGTGCTGGAGATACAGCACTGCACAAAAGAACTAAAAGGTTCTGTTACTCTTATGGAGTTCATAGTATTGTTTTAGGCATTAAGAGAGAATAATTGGGTTCTAAAAAGATTAAGGATAAACTTCATACCTTATGTATAATTGTCATTTTGGATATTTTATCCAGAACAAAATATCCTTTGTCTTTTATTTTGGCCAACTTCTCTTTCTCTATAATAGGGGGAGGAAATGTGCCTCCACTCAATAGTGACATTCTCCAAAGTAGCTGGAGTACTGTTGTTCTCATTTATTTCCAGTATGTCCTCCCTTCCCTTCTTCTAGTCCAGTGGTTCTCAACCTTTCTAATGCCACGACCCTTTAATACAGTTCCTCATGTTGTGGTGACTTCCAACCATAAAATTATTTCCATTGCTACTTCATAACTGTAATTTTGCTACTGTAATGAATCTTAATGTAAATATCTGTGTTTTCTGATGGTTGTAGGCAACCTGTGGGTTGCTGTATTAAAGGGTCGAGGCATTAGAAAGGTGGAGAACCACTGTTATAGTCCATCATTTTGGCGACCTTTGCCAGACAATTATAAAAAAAGCAGTCTGAAAACATGTCTGGACATAATCAAATATGCGTATCATGTGTATAAATACATTTATACTCATATATGTATGCACAAACATTTGGTGTATAATAGTATGTCACCACATTTAACAGAAGGTTTGCATGTTATTTGTGATTTGGGGGGCAAGTGTTGATATATCTGTGTCTTTGCTGGCATGTGTCTTGACATATATGTATGTGTGAAAATAAGTGTGAATATATACCTGAGGGGCTTTATCACCCCTGAAGGACAGCAACCCCACAGGTCTTTATCTGCGATCAGGAACAAAATGCAGAGGAGATCTCTCTGACATTTAAAGTCTCACATCTTGCTGACCAAGGAGAAGGGTGTAATATGGCTTGACAGCTCTGCTGACAGGGCTCAGGCTGGCCCTCAGCCCCTCCACATTGCCTCTGTAATTGATGTCCGTGCTTCTGACACCTCCTCCCTTTGGCCTTCAGGTCCCTGTCCGGCCGTATCGTTGGTGGTGTCTGGTGGTTCTTCACTTTGATCATCATCTCCTCATACACAGCCAACCTGGCTGCCTTCTTGACCGTGGAGAGGATGGTGTCGCCCATCGAGAGTGCGGAGGACCTAGCGAAGCAAACGGAAATCGCATACGGGACACTGGAAGCAGGATCTACTAAGGAGTTCTTCCGGGTAGGGACACTCCTTGTCCCAAGGCACATTCACAAAAGGGAACAACTACTGTCCTTAAAATATCCTTCTCATTAAAGAGCATGAGATTTTAGGCAGCCAGAGCAACTGCTTAACTGAATGTAAGTCAGGGAAATTCAGAACATGCTCAGCTTTCTGCAGATCCCTGAGAAATCACATTTCTTTATTGGTGGAAACTTCAAAGCTCTTGCACTGAATTAGACCCTTTACACATGCCAGTCTGTGCCAGGTTCTCTAAAAGCTGCTCCTGCAAGGACCTTTCAGTCTTGTTAGTAATTGATTAGGAGTAGCTGAGATTCCAACCTGATGCCCCTTGTGTCCCCTCCTTGGAGACTTGATAAATAGTAGATGGTATATGGGAAATAATTACTGGAATAGGTGGTCTATTAAAAACTGTCACAGAATAAGAGAAAATGAGACATTGGAGTGGAAATGGTAGAGATGTCATGTGGCTATAGGCCACAAGCAAGGCAAAGGATCAGGGAGCTAAGGCACATAAGACTGAGGATCAGCCAGACCTAGGTCCAGCACCTGGCCCCTTCCTTTACGATGGTTCTTAGACTCTCTGAAATAATTTCCTATCTGTAAAATGAGGAGAATACTGTCTATCTCATAGCATCATCATGAGATTAAAAGAAACAAGGCATCTGAAATACAAGGGAAACAACAGTAGATGGAGGCTCCATTTACCAGTAGGCCCCTCAGGGAGATTCAGGTACATCCATCTTGAAGGGACAATCGTTGGTCCAAAGCACTTTCACAAAAGGAAACCACTACTGCAGGAAAATACCCTTCTCATTAAAGAGCATGAGATTGTATGTATTAAGGGCAACTGGGTAGGGTTTGTAAACCACAAATAATAGACCTGTAAAATTTCTAGACATCATGAAACAAGGTCAGACCTGGGTAGGATAATTACATTCTAGGCCAGCCGTGGGCAAACTACGGCCCAGATCCGGCCCGTTCGGCTGTTCTATCCGGCCCGCGGAGCCGAAAGAGCGGAGGGTTCTCTTGCTCTCCCCTCCGCTCCTTCACCAGCAGCCCAAGATGAGAGTGCCAGCATGGTCAGGTTGCTTTTGTTCCAGCCCTCCGGTCCAGTTTAAGAACCCATTGTGGACCTCGAGTCAAAAAGTTTGCCCACCCGTCCATGGTCGGCAAACTATGGCTCGCAAGCCACACAAACTATGGCTCGCAAGCGGCTCTTTGGCCTCTTGAGTGTGGCTCTTCCACAAAATACCATGGCCTGGGCAAGTCTATTTTGAAGAAGTGGCATTAGAAGAAGTTTAAGTTTAAAAATTTGGCTCTCAAAAGAAATTTCAATCGTCGTACTGTTGATATTTGGCTCTGTTGAGTTTGCCGACCACTGATCTAGGCAAAATGAACAATGTAAATAAATGCTCCAAAGCAGGAAAACCTGCAGTTCCCTGGACTTTGGATGTGTTCTTCCTGGGATTTGAACAAACAGCACATGGAGCTACAATATATTGATCAAACAAATAAGCAACTGCTACTATTTACTTAGCACTTACTATGAATCCAGTCCTGAACTAAGTAAACCCTGTGGGCATTGTCTCACTTAATCCTCTCATTAGAAGTGAGTTAGGGATTTGTTGTCCTCGTTTTATAAATGATTATGCTCAGAGAGTAAAAGTAATTGCCCAAAGTCACCCAGCTTATAAAGAGCAAACCTCTGCATTGCCTTAGGTAAGAGGGTAGGGATCCTGTGCAGACCAGGAGGTTCTCACTGCAACTTCTTTGAGCAAACCCCAGGCTCTGTATGAACCAACTGGACGATATGCTCAGCTTTCTCTTCAGGTTCTCTGTGGAATGTGTCAGGTAGGAAAGAGACAAAGCCATACCAGGGTTTTACTCCTGGCTCTGCCATTAACAGACCATGTGACATTGGACATTTCACTGCCACACTATGGAGCTCAGTTTCTCTACCTGTGAAAAAGGAATGCTAACAAAATGTGTTCCGTGAGTCCTTCCATCTGTGACTCTGACCTTGAAAAATTATCCTACTAGGATAAGTAGGGAGACAAAATTTGGTGGTTAGGGAGACATAATTGCCTAACATCCCACAAGGAAGGAGAGAATAGTGAGATAAGAATTCTTCTACCACAGACTGTGAAAAACCTGGCTTCTAGTCACCATGGCAGCCTAGAGCTTCTTGGCAGCCCCAACCCAGAGTCACTTAATCCTCCATCGACAATTTAATTAAGATGTGTGAAGGGCTATGGAAGTGGCAGATGAGAGGAGAGATCCAAGAACAAATACCCCAAGTATGCTTCCAATCTTCCCTGCCATTCATGCTGCCTTCAAATTCCTGGAGATGAGATTTTCTTGATAGTTTGCTCTAAACAGCTGTGAGCACAGCCTTGGTGCATGGAGCACTAGGGTGAGGCCGAGAGAACATATTAATTTTCTGCATATCGTTGCCCAGAGGGCTCTTCAGCTCTCCCTGTCAGCAGCCCCTTTCCCTGCTGCGGCCATCCTGTCAGGTCAAATTACATCTTGCAATTGCCCTGCTGTGTGTTTTGTTAGTTTTGTGCCTGGAAGATCATTTGAAAATCTGGCCACAGCTGAATTTATACATATCCCTTCTTCCTCTGAGAGACTATTCAATGTATTATAGATGTTATTATTGATTCTGGGTATTCCTTCCTATAACTTTGAAATACTCCCTTTCTTTTCTTTTTTCTCTTTCTCTCATTGATACTGTTGCTTCAGTGATATATCTTCATATAAAGAATCAGATCTTTCCAGCTAGCAAAGGATTTAAAGATTACCTGCCCAAAGTCCTCCGGAAGAGATAGGGAAGGTTAACAGTGTAACTAGGACTAGAACTCAGGGCTCCTCATTCTCAAATCCAGTGTCCTTTCCAGACTGTAAGCTATATTTTAAAACAAATAATCTAGTTTATCTCATTACTAGAGGCCCAATGCACGAAATTCATGCAAGAGGCTTGGCCTCCCCTGTGGCAGTGGCTACCTCTGCCTCAGCCCCTGCCACTGAGGTTTCAGCAGGTTGTCTTGGTCTAATTAGCATATTTATGTTTTTATTACTATAGACTGTGAAAACTTAAGGCTCACTCTATCAAATGCCTCCCTGAAATTCTCATAACTATTTCTATTAATTTTCCATGGAGACTTAGAATTTTCCTGAGCCTCAATATCTCTATAGATCAGCAATTTAATTATACACCAATATTTGACCAACACTTGATGTTGGGGTCAATAAAATAGATCTGATATTTGTGTGCAAAGAAAAATGACCTCCTAGATGTTTAATGATAACTATATACTTAACAGATCTGTAATCTATATATTAACCACCAGATTATATAGGGTGCATGCTTATAGTAATAACTTTCTTTAATAAATCTAGTCCCTATTATATATGTTTAAAATTTGTTCATTTACAAATCATTTTCAAAAGCCAGATCCCAGTATACATAAAATACATCTATCCTTTGGGGGAAATGATGCTCTTTATAGACCATATTAGATGAGAGTATTGATTTGTGGTCCTAGATCATGGATCCTGACTAAGGACCTACTGTGTACAAGGTTACACTCTGTGAAAGACCCACAAAAGGGAAACTGTCCCTTCCTTCTGGTTGTGTCCACAGAGTTGAGACCTGTGCACAAGTAGGAATGACTTGCTATCCTAGCAGTCTTTCTTGGTCAACCGGTGAATACTAGACATTGCATCCTTACTTTCTCAAGGTAAGGGTCACACAAGCCACATGGGAACAGCCTCACCTAGAGCACTGCTGAAAGAGATTTATTCCAGGCTCAACCTCAGACCTATTGAATCAGTATCTCTAGTTTTAGAGCAGGAGGATCTGTATATTTACAATCTCTGCACATAATTTCAGTCCCAGTAGACTCTGATAACTACTGTCCATGGAACTGATGTGGTCTCAGAGTACATAGGATTTGTTCTGGTGTGTGAAATGGTGAGAACCAGCACATCGAGTGGAGTAAACAGCTTAGGAAAAGTCCCAAGTGAGCTCAGGAGGCAATAAGGAAAGCAATTTGGCTAGATTTAGAGGCTTTTAAAATATAAACAGGTGACAATATTAAGTCCCAAGTTATTAGCTTTATCAGACAACAATTTACATTCTGAGGGCAGGTTTTACATTACGGGAAGACTGGCAATAGGCACCCATAATCCTGAAATTCCTCGGTGTTGTCATCCAACAATGAAATCAGACCCCACTGATGTTCAGCTCTCCACTTCTTCTAAGCTGTATAAATGTGGCCTTACTGAACAATAGATAGGTTTTTTAATGTCTTTAAAAGACAGACAGAGCCCCAGTTTCTTAACTCTTCCCATATTTAACATGAATATAATTACTCAGCAGTAATTAAAAGATTCTAAACTATTCTGTGTGTTCTGTATTTGCACGATATTTGTACTTTGGAAACTACTGGTACTAATTAGAGACTCTTATTTTGCAATCACTCATAATTTGTTTCTTCCTGAGCTAATCTCACTCATGAATGTGTGATCAAGTTACACTCAGCTCTTCATTAGTGTGTGTGCCAACCTCAATTCCAAGCACAGCCAGCCCTTCATTCCAGTTTTGTTCCTGTCTTCTGCCAGAGGTCTAAAATTGCCGTGTTTGAGAAGATGTGGACATATATGAAGTCAGCAGAACCATCAGTGTTTGTGCGGACCACAGAGGAGGGGATGATCCGAGTGAGGAAATCCAAAGGCAAATACGCCTACCTTCTGGAGTCCACCATGAATGAGTACATTGAGCAGCGGAAACCCTGTGACACCATGAAGGTGGGAGGTAACTTGGATTCCAAAGGCTATGGCATTGCGACACCCAAGGGGTCCGCCCTGAGGTAAGTAGCCAAGATTTGCTTCCTTGGTATGCCCTCTCCCCTTCCTATCTCAGGAATGAAGTTGCTCTGTCTGTCACACGGCTCCAATGGCACCATGCAAGCTTTCGAAAGAGCTCTTCTTGGACACCAGTGGGCCTGGAAGACTCCAGGCACCCAAGATCTTCAGCCCTGAGGTTGGAAATTGACCCGGGGGCCTCAGCTTGCTATGACTGTCGCTGCCTCTGTGTTCTTCCCCATGCCTCGCCTTACCCCTCCAAGTGTGTTAAACATTGACAAACCTTGTGTTTCTGTCATGTGGTCTGTAGCACACCATCCTTTGCCAGACATCCCTGTATTCAAATAGGCCACAAACAGAGTTTGCTAGAAACCTGGGTTCTTTGACAAGAGGTGGTTTGTAATGTTTGTCTCAAGAGAAACATAAACACACTGTCCAAATGAAAAATCAAGTAGTCTGAGTCCTGTGCAAATTAAAATAATACCAAATGAATAATAGCATCTATTCTTTCCTAGATGCTGATTTCTTTAGTTAAAAAAAAAAAAAAAGGAAGGTCGGTAAAGAAGCAAAGTGGACTTCACTTTCACATAAAGAAGCTCTGATGTTCATTACGATAGACTCATATAGAATTGAAGTCAGAACACCTAGAGTTAATTCTGGGATTACTAGTGATTGTCTTACAGAAGATAAGACACATCATCTCCCCTACCTTCAGCTTCCTCATCTGTAAAAACACGATAATCATCCCTGCCCTACCTAGGTCCAAGGTGATCATGAATTCAAATAGGATAATCTATACAGAAGGTAACTGAAAAGAGTACAGTATGAAGTCACTTGTGAGACATTTTATCAATTACAGAGGGATTAATTCACTTTAGGGAATGCTAGTGTTCAAGGAAAGGGTAAGGAGTGCTTAAAAATTTGCAATAGGGTAGAGAGAGATTCCTAATCTATTTGACACAACCAACATCCAGGGCCACCTGCCTCCACTTCATTGAGCTCTCCTATGTTCTAGGCAGTTGACTAGGAGTTAGAGCAACAGTATTGAACAAGACATAGTGCCAGTCCTGATGGAAGTACATTCTTGAAAGGAAGACAGGTATTACACAGATTATTATTGTTTAACTAGAGGCCCAGTGCATGGATTCATACATGGGTGGGTTCCTCAGCCTGGCCTGTTCCCTCTCGCAATCTGGGACCCCTCAAGGGATGTAGCAGTGCCATGCTGCTGGAACTCATCCAGGCCTGCTGCACCTGCTGCCACCTTTGAGAGGCTCCCGCCCCCGCAGCTGCACCCGCCAGCCAGCCAGCCGTGAGCCCAGCTCCTGGCTGAGTGGTGCTCCCCCTGTAGGAGTGCACTGACCACCAGGGGGCAGCTCCTGCATTGAGCATCTACCCCTTCGTAGTCAGTGCACATCATAGCAACTGGTCAACCAGTCTTTCTGGTCATTCTGATGGTTCTGTTGTAATGGTCACTTAGTCTTTTATATATATAAATGACTCATGACAATTATGACAGGTACCCTGATAGTTTATAAAAGGGGACCTAGAGAATACCTACTTCCAGCAATATGGTAGAACAAAGCTCCCACTATAAACACCTACATGTGCTGGATAAAGATATGACAAATGTCCTTTTAAAATGAAAGTTGGGAAATCCATAAGCCAAAAGGGGAATAAAAACCATAGTGAAAAGCATAAGCTAATTATTCTGGAGATTTCCTAGGCAGGGCAAGGTTGTAAATTATGTGACAATCTACATAAAGTACAAGTTGAAGAGAAAATTAGTACTGGGAGGAAATTATGTAGAAAATTTCCCAGAATATCACAGAGATTTTTTTAAGATAGAAAATATTTTTTTAAAAGGTTAAGATACATGAAAAGAGGGGAGGGAAAACTCTCATGTTATTTGGAATAATATTTTAAGAGAATTTTCTAGAATTTATGGAAAACATAAATGCTCACATAAAAAATTAAGAGGTCCATGTAAGATAAATCAATGAAAATCTGCAACTGATTTGATTGAAACTGTAGAACAAGAAAGAGAAGATTCCAAATATAACCAGAGATAACAAGGTCCAATCTGATGGGCAGAATAGGTAGGCTGTAGAAAAAAGGACTTCCAAAGACGCTTTTACCGAGCTGAGATGTGAGTGATTAATAAGAGTTAGTGGATGCTCATTTAAACACACTACTTTTCAAATATATATATATATATATATATATATATATATATATATATATATATATATATATAATTTCAGAGAGGAAGGAAGAGGGAGCAAGAGAGATAGAAACATCCATCATGAGAATAATTAATCGGCTGCCTCCTGCATGCTCCATACTGGAGATGGAGCCTGGCCATATGCCCTGACTTGGAATTGAACTGTGACCTCCTTGTTCATAGGTTGATGTTCAACCATTGAACCATGCTAGGTGGGCCACACTACTTCTTTGAATACCACTTCTTTGGGTGATAGCACAGCTTTTATGGGGTTTGCATGCCCAAAGATTCTTTCTGGGATAAATGTTGAAAATAATTCAACTCTGTAACAAAGAAAAGCCTAATCATACTGCTTGTGTCACTGTAAAATAAAACAAGCCATTTATTGATTTTGAGAAAAAAGAGAAAGGGAAAGTAAAAAATATATCCCAATTATAGACCACTGATGATTGACATGCAAATCAAGAATATACAACTGAGGCCAACAAGCTCCCAGCTACTCCCATTGCTCCTTTCTCTCCAGTTGCAACATCTATGATTGCTATGGGGCTTCCAGACTAAAAAACTGAAGAGTAATGGTTATCCTAAGAGGACCATGAGTTTCTGGCCTGGGAATTTTCTTCTCCTATGGGATTTTCCTTATGATTTCTGCATTATAAGGAATCTAGCCACCAATAATGTAGAGGTTCCATAAAACATACCATTTCAAAATGGTTACAGAAAATATGTGTATCACTTTCCCAAATCCACACACACACTCTCCAGGCAGGTTTTCATCATATTTCTGCCTCATATGCCCCAAATTGTTCCGTTTCCCCAATTCAAGGTTGAATACCAAAGAGGCATGGCAAACCAAATACCACACACTCATGCCTGCTCCAGGAAATATGGATCCATTGATTTGACCTCAGGAGGCCCCTTTGTATGACAGAGGTGGAATGTAAGAGGAGTCCAAGGTCAGTATGTGTTTCTTGTGATCCCATTGAAAGAGGACTGATATGAGCTTAAAGATTATCCCTCAGAGGAAACCAATTTGTCTCTAAATTACTTAGGATTATATAAAATACTCTTATAAAGGCTTATCAGCCTCTCTAAAAGCTTCAAACACTTTATAAATGTCTACAGAAAGTTGCTTCAGTACACCACAGGGTTTGTCACAAACTTTTCTTTTGCCCTGGAAAAGGTGAGGCATTTGCAGCCCTCAAAGGCAGATGTGCTCCAGACTCAATGCTTGTGCCTCCATCAAGAAAAGACCTCCCTAGGATCCATGATGGTGGCAGAGCAGGTGGATGTTACACTCACCTCCTCTCAGAACCAAACTGGAATTATGATTAAAAGATGGAGGAAGAAACCTGATTAACCAACTGAAAACTAGCTGAAGAGAAGTCTTATTGCCAAGAATTTACCAAAAAAAAAAAAAAAAAAAAAAGCCACAGGGAGACTGGCAGGAAGGGTGGAGATGTAGAAAGGGTTGGCCCTGCTCTCATGAGCAGTGGCTGAGATGCCAAAGGGAAATCTCAGCTGCAAAGGTTCTGCCTGAGAAGCTTGTGGTCTCAGTCCCAATCCAGGCTTCCAGTCCATCCCCCAGAGCCAGGAAGAGCAATTAGACATGAAGAAGAAATAAAAGACATCCAAATTGGAAAGGAAAAATAAAATGGTTATTATTTGCAGATGACATGATACTGGACATATAGAGACATCTAAAAGTCCCAATAAAATCTACTAGAACTGATCAATGAATTTAGTAAAGTATTAGGAAACAAAATTAATAATCAGAAATCAGTTGTATTTCTATACACCAATAATGAACTATTAGAAGGAAACTAAGAAAAAAATCCCATTTGCAAATGTATCAAATAAAAAAAAATACCTAGGAATCAATTTAACCAAGGATATGAAAGACCTATACTCAGAAAATTATAAGACACTGAGAAAGAAATTAAAGAAGATACAGCAACCTAGAGAAAGAATAACGAAGTGGAAGAATCTTACTGCCTGATATCAAACTATACTACAATCAAAACAGCATCATACTGGCATTATAAACAGAATAGAGAGCCAAGAAATAAACCCATGCCTTTATGGTCAATTAATATCTGACAAAGGAGGCAAGAATATATAATAAGGTAAAAATAATTTATTCAATAAATGATGTTTGGAAAATTGGACATATATGTACAAAAAAGGAAACTAGATCACCTTCTTATACCATACATAAGAATAAACCTAAAAAGGATTAAAGACTTAATGTTAAACTCAAAATTATAAAAATCCTAGAAAAAATATAGGCAGCAAAATCTTGGACATTTCCTGTAGCAATATTTTTTTCTAATATATCACCTCAGAAAAGGAAAACAAAAAATACAAACAAATGGGGACTACATCAAACTAAAAAGTTTTTGCAAAGGAAACTATCAACAAAATGAAAAGACAACCCACTGAATGGGAGAACATATTCACCAATGATACATATGATAAGGGGGGCTCATATTCAAAATTTATAAAGAACTTATAAAACTCAACACCAAAAAAAAAAAAATCCAAATAAAAAATGGGCTAAGCCCATGTGCCCCAGGGGAGCGGTGGGGCCGGGGGGGGGGGGGGGGGGCTGTGTACCACAGAAGAGTCCTGTGCCCTGGGGGCGCGGTGGGGGGGGGAGCCGTGTGCCCCGAGGGAGCAGGGTGACCAGGAGGAGTGGTGTGACCAGGAGGGGCAGTGTGAACCGGAGGAGGAGCAGATTCTATTCATGTGGTCCTGAGACATTTAGACAGTCTGCAGCTATTTGCTACAGAACACTTTGTTTTATTTCCCTACAAAAACAAATGGGAAAGAATGTCCCACTTGAAATTCATATGCCTAAAAAAAGGAAAAGAGAAGGAAAAAAAATCTGAGTAACAGAATAAACTGGTGAATATAGTAGAATCAGGGGCAAAGAAAGGGAGTGGACTGATTAATTATCAGGGGGATAAAGGGGTTGGGGAGCAGTGAGAGACTGGATTGAAATCGTATAACCAATGGATGAAGACAATGGGGGGAGAGAGGGTAAGGGCAGAGGGTGGGGTGGGAACTGGGTGGTAGGGAGCTTTGGGGGAGAAAAGGGAGAAACAATTGTAATAATCTGAGTAATAAAGATTTAAATGTCATAAAAATAATTGCTAACTATAAAAATTTAAAAAATTAAAAATAAAAATAAAAAATGGGCAAAGGACCTGAACAGACACTTCTAAAACACACACACACACACACACAAAAAAAAAAAACCCTAACAGATGGCCAATAAACATATGAAAAATGCACAACTAAATCATCAGAGAAATACAAATTAAAACCACAAAGAGATATCACCACACACCTGCCAGGATGGCTATCATGAATAAATAAACAAGTATTGGCAAGGATGTGGAGAAAAGGGAACCCTTGTGTTCTATTGGTGGGAGGGCAGATTCATGCAGCTACTGTGGAAAGCAGTATGGAGTTATCTCAAAAAATTAAAAATGGAACTGCCTTATGACCCAGCAATTCTACTTCTGGCAATTATATCTGAAGAAACACAAAACATGAATTCAAAAGAATATATGCACACTTATGTTCACTGCAGTGTTATTTCCAATAGCCAAGATTGGAAGCAGCCCAAGTGCCATCAATAAAAATGCTATGGTACATTTACACAATGAAATACTACTTGGTCATAAAAAAGCAAGGAAATCTTACCT
>OZ004708.1:17389686-17394686 GCA_963924515.1 Vespertilio murinus | reverse complement strand
AGGGACTAAAATTTAAAATGCCCCCAGGTAAAGAAAATGAGTGAAGTGGACTTTGTAGTTTCTTCATTTTTAAGAGTCATGAGTACAGGTAATACTTCTGTATTCTAAGCAACAAAATCACAGTGTAAACACTATGATAAATAATAATTGTATTTAATATTTATTGAGAACTTGTTATATAAGTTTCCTAAATCTTTGTATGCATGGCTCCCTATGTCCTTGTATGCATTCCCTAATTCATGTAATACTCACAAGAACTTAATGAAGTAAGTACTATTAAAACCTCATTCTATAGATAATGTATCAGTGACACAGAGAGGTTAAATAAATGGCAGAGCTAGAATTTGAACCCAAGGAGTCCAGCTTCAGAGCCTGTGCTCTTCACTACACTATACTATAAATGGAAACCTTCCCAGTCTCTGGGAAATGATAGGAAAGGATGGGGACTCAAAGAACAAGAGTGTGTGCCTGTCTAAAAGGGGAGCTTTCACTCAATCTGGAATAATATCACCATATGGGCATATTGCCAGGCCTTTCTGTTTTTGAAAATAAACTAGAAATTTCAATTTTTGTATAAACTATTTAAACAGTTGAGTAGTTATCACAATTAAGATAGAAGGAAAAAAAAGAGAAGACATAAGCTAGTAACAACTAACACTAATACAAAGAAGTCCATAAAGATAGACAAATCATACATCAATAAATAGATAAACAAGGCAAAGTAGGACAACCATGCAAGTTTGGTTAATATCTTGCCTCTCCCCAGGATATGAGTTCTAGGAAGGCCTCCAGGAGGAAGCAGCAGTCCTGAGCAGGGCCTTAAACTAGTGGAGAGAATATAAGAAAGACAGGGAGAAAGGTGTTTCAGGTCAAAGAAATAGCAGACATACAGATACAGTGAAAAGAATTCGTGTATCCTTTTTCAATCTTGCTATTGCCATTTTCAGCAGGGAATCATTCTATCAAACAAAATCTCTTGTGGAATTCCATTAGAAAATATACCAGATACAAGTGGAGCTACTGAAGCAATTGCTGAGGGGCTGGAGGTGGTAGAGAGAAGGGGAAGGAAGGACAGTGCAACCTAGAGACAAGTTCAGGTGGGGTGGAAGGCTGGGAGCTTCTTTGTCTTCCTCAGGAGCCAGTCTCTACCACTGGAGGAGATAATTCTCCAACATTATGACCCTGTGTATTTTTAAATCCACAAGAAAATAATGGTCCTGCTGGCCTGCCCAGCATTCCGTTCGCATTGGCGTCTGCTTTTTGGTGCCCAGTCTATAGAACTGGCCCAGCTTTTCTTCCTTTTATGAACCAGAGGTGGCTGAGATGAAACCAGTGGGCTGGCTCTTGTCCTGAATGTTGTTTTTACTCCCTGCGTTAATTGTGGGGCGAGTTTCATTCATTCTCTCCATTATCTTTTGTCACACACTTCCAAGGTGTCTGACACAAACCCATGTGCCTGCTGTTGCTGGCAAAAGGTTCTACATTACAGGATCAGATGGGGTTGCAAATGAACTGCTGACACCTGCTTCTCACAGTATGGGCCGGGCTGGGGATCAAAGGTGCCTCTGGAATGCTTTCTGTCTGTAGAATGCCTGTTGGAGGAGCCAGACTTCAGATCCCCATTCAGTTCTCTGGGCTCTATCAGGGATCTTAGCCCCAAAGAAAGTTACAGGGCCAGAAATGTGTATCATATATGTAAGACTAGTGTGCAATTTCTGGGAGATCAAGTAACCCCTGTTGTACAACATACATCTTAAAACCACTCCTTCAAGCAACAGCCCTGATCAAGCAGCTACAGTGTTACCTATGGTGCTGGCAGAAGGGTCCCTGCCAAGGAAAAGCTCTCTGGTTGGAGGAGCTGATGATGGTTAATGGAATGATGAGTTTGCTGTTACAGGGCATGCAAGTATGGTGGGACAGAAAGGAAGCCCTCATCCATTCTGCCTGGGTCATTATATGGGAACTTGCAGAGAACAACACATATTAGAGTTTGTCAAATGCATATGGTTGCATGAAGTGCAAAGTGCGCCAGGTAGGGCATTTACCAACACAGAGGTGTGGCTTCAGTGGTGCTTCCTATCCAGCCACCTGCATTTGTCCAGAGTTTAACCTCAAAGCACTTTCACATCGGTCACCTCATTTGATCCTCACACTGCAGGCAGCTGGAACAGAAGCTGGCTTCCAAAACAGTGAATTTTCCAGAGGGAACGTATCTATAGGGCACTTTGTCAGAACCAGAATAGGCCCAGGTTACCATTTTTCTAGAACCATCATTTTTGTCTTCAAAGAGAAAGAGAGAAAATGGGAGGGAGGGGAGAAGACCCTAGCCCAGCCATGGGCAAAATACAGCCCGCGGGCCGGATCCGGCCCGTTCGGCTGTTCTATCCAGCCTGCGGAGCCAAAAGAGCGGAGGGTTCTCTTGCTCTCCCCTCCGCTCCTTCACCAGCAGCCCAAGATGAGAGTGCCAGCATGGTCAGGTCCAGTTTAAGAACCCATTGTGGGCCTCGAGTCAAAAAGTTTACCCACCCCTGCCCTAGCCAGTTTTGCTCAGTGGATAGAGTGTCATCCCTAGGAAGGTTCCAATTTCAATTCCAATTTCAATTCCAATTTCAATTCTGGGTCTAAGGCATGTACCTTGGTTGCAGGCCCAATCCCCGGTCCTGTTGGAGGCTCATGTGGGAGGCAACCCACCCAATGTGTCTCTCTCTCATTGATGTTTCTTTCTCTGAGTCTCTCCCTGTCCTTTCCATGCTTTCTAAAAATCAATGGGAAAATATCCAAGGATGAGGATTAACAACAACAAAAACTGCTTTGGCCCCTTCCTTATAGTCAAATTGCAAAATTAGTATCTTATAAAATGGCCTATGATAAGACTTTTCTCTTTTGCTGCCTTAGCTGTGGGCTTGGAGAATAGTAATCCTTGCTGTGTGCAAAGTCAGTTTCTTTTGTTTGTTTTCTATCCAAATTGGCGTTTATTAATAGTAAAGACAAAGTAAGTTTTTTTAAAAGGACTGAATGAGTGGAAGTGAAGGTCCTAAGTGAGCACTAGAGGGGGCATGTCAATGCTTTGGAAAGCTGGAAATCGCAGGGGTTATGTGGACTGGCTTCAATCACAAAGATGTGGGATAGAACCTCAATCAAGGTTTATATTTGTCTTTGGAATGGAAATAGTAATAACAAGACAACCAAATCAGGACATGAGGATTAAATGAAATAAAGCTTGCATATTACTTAATACAATGCCTGCCCCATAATAAGCTCTCAGTGAAATAACTGTTAACTGTAACAATCATCGTACAATTTCACACTTTCTGGTCCTTTTTCATTATGTTTCAGGTAGGTAAGTTTGCCAAATAGCTGAGTTAGAGACACCTAAGGTGATATTGTATTTAGATTTGGTTCATTCATTAAAAAATAAATAAATAAAAGTATTTATCAAGCTCTTATACTATATGGAATATCTTATACTAAATGTTATTGGGAGGGGTCAGAAAATGCAGAAACCATCATCAATGCTCTGGGGAACTGACAATCTCTTTGTGGAGACCCAGCCAACACAGCAATCAACTAGAACAACATTATAGCATAAGGGATCAGAGTTCAAGTTCAGATGATCACCCAGGAAGGGGGATAGCTTGAGGTAAAATTTAATTAAATGCCTTTCAGGCAGCCCCTTTTTTTATCTGATAATGAGATCATGATCCCGCCAATATAGGACATACATAAACTTTTCCCACATTGTTGTGTGGCTTATTCCATGAGGATTACCCACTTTCTCCAACCTCTTCACACTATTGGCCTCAAACTGTATTTTGTGTCTGAGAGGAGCAAACAGTAGACGTTCAATTTTAACAGAAAAGTGGTCTGACAACTCACAGCAAAAATCAGAATTAAGAACTTAGTAACCCAGCCTTTTTTCTCCCTTCCAATGGCTCCTTACCCCTTTACCCCTGCCCTTATATCCTTCCCTCTCCTACTATGAGTCTTTCCAGATATATTCCCTTACAATGAGAAGGTGGGGGAGAAGGAAGGGTCCTGAAGCCTCAGGAGTGGCTGTATATTCCTACATTGAACTTCTCTGAGGAAAAAGTTCATGGCCAATTGATGCCCTTTGTGTGCTATCAAGCCCAGAGTCCATTTAGTGCATTTCCGGGATCTGTTAATGGAAATTGTTTTCCCAGCTTGAAAATTGCCACATTTAACTCACAATGTGGGGTAAGGGAAATCATAAATATGAACTTCTTTTCAGGCAGCAAACAGCAGTTGCAGTCTTTCTCTTTGCCTTCAGGGATCCATATGCCACAGTCTAGTTAGCTGCCCAGCGACTGACAAACATAAATAAAAGGTAATGGCTATAGTAAACAGAGTTCCTGTGAGTCAAAAAGTATTTTCCAAAGAGGAATCAACATGCTTCTAATCACACTAGAGTCACCAAAGAGCCAAAGTTTAGCTCTTATAAAAACAAATAACAAAGGCAATAAAAATAAAACTGTCTGCTCTGTCCACTATCAGCACTCAACATTAGGGTAGAATAGACATCTGCAAGTTTATAATAGAAAAAGGATCATAACTTGGGCTGGTAAACACATAATGTAATATACAGATGATGTATTACAGAATTATACATATGAAATCTATATAATTTTATTAACCCATGTCATCCCAATAAATTCAATAAAAAGTAAAAGAAATTAGTAAAAGAATCAGAGCAGCAAGCTATAGGGAGAGGAATAGACTTGAGGGCCTATTTGCCTTCCCATTAATCCTCCTTGCTGCACACTATGGACATAGCTCCTCTGAGCCCCTCTCATTCATCCCATTATTACTTATCCATGGCCTGTAAAGCCTCTCAACTAAGTTAAATTAAAAAACTGAGCCTTAGTTTAAGGTGCCACCATAACCAGAGAAATCCTTAGGAGAAAGTAATAAAATGGGTGATGGTACAAGTTATGTCCTGAAAGATGACCAACTCCTTGCCTAAAGAACTAGATTAGGCATTG